>VXBC01000799.1:112347-128603 GCA_013399945.1 Ploceus nigricollis | reverse complement strand
AAAAAAGAAAAAAAAAAAAACCAAAAAAAACCCAACACTATAAAAATATTTACATCACTTTGACCAAGCATATTTTTCCCAAACAGCTTTCTCTTGTGAGCTGGCTTAACCTGATGAACTATATCAATCTGGTTCTCATTTCTGCAACCAATTTGTTTTTTAAACTACATACACCCAGTTGCATAAACAAATCCTTATTATAACCACAGAAGCAGCTGCCTCAGTTTCTGCTGTAACCAGCCATTTACAGATGATTCATTTGCTCAGGCATTTTTTTCCCACATGCTAAAGTTTAACTATAAGAAGCAGAGGCCGTAGGTTATAAAGCTGTGTGTGGAAACAATGGAGAAATGAAGGTATTGCCCACAACACGCTTCAGTCTTCTGCTCACACAGGTACCAGTGAGGGGTTTTTTCTATCTATAAATTACAACTAAGACAACTGCAGGAACACACCACTGTGGTCTAAAAGAAGGTACATCATTTAATTACTAATTTTAGCTTTATTTAATGTGTGCATCTGTACAGATTCACAAAATGTAAAACTTGTGTTATCAGAGTATTTCATACAGAGGTTGACACATAGCTTCATGATTACTTACAAGAACATGCAGTAAGCTACAGAAAGTTTATGAAAATATTGTAATAGAAAATTTTAGTTAAATAAATGAGCATGAGAAATCATGTTTAACTTGCAAATTCTGTTTATAAGCTACTATGAGACATTTCCTAGTACCAAAAAGAAAAGATAAGAAATATAAATAACTACTTAAAGATTCTTTAAATCTTACAATTGGACAACTGTTCCACTGTGTCTGCATTCTAAAAAATGGAAGTGGAAATTGTGCAGAAGAATGTTTTACTTTAAATATTTGTCCAACTGTTATTGCTGTTTTTTAAAGAACCTGAAAGCATGCAATGAAAACTTCAAACTAAACAGACAGCTGAGTGGACATATTTAGGTTGTTAACACAATTAAAATGCAAAAGATAACTACAAAAGTTTCTCAAAATGTTGTGGTTTGTTTGTTTTAGGTTTTTTATTATGTACATAGAGAACTGTACACAAACAGGGAAATAAAAAAGTTGCTTAAAAAAATGAAACATAGTAGTATACAGTATTTACACCTTAAATGCCATCCTTTTTTTAACTGGAGCTAAGCCATTACATGAGCATGCAGTACGTCCACACTCAAAACAAGTACCTTTTGCACACCACAACAGAGTCCTGTACAAAGCATAAATCAACTAAACGTTAAATCACTCTTCTCCATCACTGTTGTTGCTATCTTTGAGCTTAGTAACATTGCCTAGGTCACAACACTTCAGCTTAGGTAACTTCATAAAGTGAAGATATGAACATCTATTTCTAATACAAGTTTGAAGAATGCATCCTATCAACAAGACAGTTTATGGTGAGACACCAACAATGTTCTATTGTTTAAGTCATGCTTGATGAAAAGCTGTACTGAAGGAGCACAAGTCTCTCAGTGGACTAATGGATATTTTTTACCTTTGTTATTTTTAAAGATTTTAAAATTCCTGTTTTCCTCTCCTCCTATTTGTTCAGTCAAATCCAAATGGTTATAATACTTGTATTTGTAAAGCTTATAGTACAAATGTTAAAATTATCAATACAGATGCTGAATACTTTTTCTAACTGTAAGATAGGTATTTATTCTTAGTGGTTTCTGTAATCACTTTGGAAGAATTGTGTGCTATTCTATATATTGTTACAGTCAAAAGTTTAGTTCTATAGATACCTGATTATCCTCTAAAACACCAAAATATTAAGGACCTTCAGAACCTCATTATCTGTATAAAATTTAGGCACATTTCAAACAAGTAAAACCTCTAGCCAAGTAATTTTAAAAGGTTTTAGATTTTTAGTTCCCATATTCCTTATATTTGTGGATAATCCAAAATGGATTTTACAGTGTTGATACTAAATTTCTCAAGTAAGCCTAGAGAGTTAAGCCTCAAATCAAAAGGAATGCTATTTGTATCAATCAAGTATTGTTTATTTTACTGAAAATGTCTCTTCAGTATTTCCTTTGCCTTAGAGTTGGTGTTTTCCAGTCCACAGAACAAGCACAAAAGGACATCCTATCCATTCCCTTCAACAGCTATCAAATCCTGCTAGGATTCATGCAGTAGCTTCCTAAAGTCTTCAGTAACTACTAGATGAACAATTAGAAGTGATAAAATGTGTTCCTGAAAGAAAATACTTCTTTAGATCATTTTTTTAGAGTGTAATTGTTTTTATACCTGCTACACTAGGAGAATACCCCAAGCAGTAATACATCTTCACAGGCTTTGAGATGTCCTTGTGATTACATTTAGAATTAATGCACAGCCTGAATTTCATGTGTAACTTCAGGCACAATTGTGGGAAACAGCAGAAACAGCATGCTTCAGGACATAATCTGTCACAATTTTAGGATACCAAACGTATGTACTCAGGTTGAATTCTACTTTCTGTGATAACTTCATTTTCCCAAAATTATGTGCAGTTACATACACAAATTAATGAATCCAGATGAAGATTTCACTGCTGTAACAGAGGACAGAATACTTTTCCCACTGACTTTAAACGTTGTGATGGTGGTGACCAATGTCACCACCAAATATCTGACCATTAGCCCAAAACAAATGTTCAGCTCTCTTAAATTCATCTTTATTCAAAGAACATTTATTACTTCAGCTGAGGATTTGAATAGTCTTTCTACCTTGGGCTGCTCCCAATCTAAAGACTAAGAAAAAGTTATAATTCAAAAGGTATCCTCTCAATATGCTGATGCAATTGTATGTTAAATTTTGGTAACTCTGAAAAAAAGTTATGCTTTAGCATTTCTGTGTATGTAATAATCCATCATAATTTATGAACAACATTCAGAATTCAGTTTTGTCTCAAATTCCTTGGAATTAGATTGGCCATTAGGATGATAACTGTGACCTATCTCCATGTTTTTCCCCTTAACTGAAATATGTATACAATGAAAAAACCTACTTCTAGAAGAAGAGCAACTGAAAAAAGTTCTCAGGTTCACAATTGCATTTCTAGGCCTTATTAGAGTCACATACTTTCTGGGGAGAGGGGCTAACTGATTAATCCACAATTCATTACACCAAGCAATACTATTGTGTCTCTTCATCTGGAATTATACATGTGTGATGTTGGATGGCTGTGTACAAAAACATCCAGTTTAATATGCTCATGATATAAATACTTAGATTTAATGCAGGCAAGGTATTATTAAAATATGTCTAGTGCCTGAAACATAAATTAAAACAAAAAACCACAGTTCTTATAGTTATTAAGACTCCATTACAGTTTCTGCTCAAAGGGCATTATATATGTGCCCCCCACAACAGAACTCAAATACAAATTGTTAGCAAAATAAATATCAATGTACAATATATTGAGAGGGAAACACTATTTTCCTTACCAAAATCAAAACAGTGTACTTCAAAAATAGAAAGATACTTTAGACAAGTTTAGACAAGCTTCACATCCATGTTGAATATCAAAACTGGTTAAATCATTGGTTTCTTAAAAAAAAGTCAACAGCAAACCATGGCTAGCCACAGCACACAGCTTAGTTTCATAAACTCAAAATTACCCAGAAAATTAAAGACAATAATTATTTGGAAGCTTTTTTCCAGAAACATAGCTGCAGGTTTTGAATCAAAACAAAATTTTTTGATCTAGGGAATAAGTCAAGCCAGCTAGAGCGGTGCCAAATGTTCTTTAGCTGCTTCCCAAGATGAGAACCAAAAGAGCAACCACCTCCAGTATATGCACACCAATGCACAGAGATTGTGGAAGCTCTACTGAATGCCTGAGTCAAGGTCAGAGAGGTTGTCTCCAAGGGGAATCTACAAGTAGGCATCTGCTATTGACCTCCAAACAAAGGAAATAACACCAATTAAACAATATTTGGGTCACTTAAGAAAGCTTTGGGTCAAGAGAACCTGGTTCTATGAGTGATTTTGGCTGCCTAGACACTTGTTGGAAGAACAATACAGCAGCCCACAGGTTATCCATCACGCTCCTGGAGTATGTAGAGGACATATTTGGAATACAGATGGTTAGATGTGCCAATCAAGGGTGAGGCACTTCTGGGCTTGCTACTCACAAGCCAAGGAAACCTGCTTTGTAAAATCCCAATCAGTGACAGCCTCGGCTGCCATGATCACAGCAGTGGGATCCTGCTGAGCATGCTGAAGGTCAGTGTTAAAACAAACATTTCAGATTCAGAAGAGAAAGCTTCACTACGCTCGTAGCCCATGGGAAGGGATGCCATGGAGGATAAAGAAGCTAGTGAGTGCTGGGAGTTTTTCACCAACAGTCTCCTGGAAACACTAAACCAGTTCATCCCCTTTAAGGTCAGGAAAGAGGCAGAGCAAGAGACCTCCTTGGCTTAACTGTGAACCTCTGAATTTGCTCAAATCCAGAAGAGACGTGTACCAGAGATGGAAAAGCAGAAAAATACACATTGAGAACTAAAAGGACATTGATAGGCTGTACAGAGAACTTTAGGAAGTTCAAAAAGGACAAGGGTAAGATCTTGCACTTGGCAAAACACAATCCAGGAGTGCAGCACAGGCTGGGATGGACTTGTCTGAGGAGCAGCTCCGTGGAAAGGGATCTGGGGGTCCTGGTGAACAAGCAGCTCCATGTGAGTGAACAGTGTGCTGTTATGGCAAAGAAAGCCAACAGGATCATTGGTATGATGGACTGCATCAACAAGGGCATCACCAGCAGAGATAAAATCACCATTATCTCACGTAGCCTCCTGACAGGCCACACCTGCAATACTGGGTTCTCTGTGTTCAGCTTTGGTCCCTGACATGCAAAAAAACCACAAAACCATGGACAGGCTGGAAAGGCTCCAGAAAAAGGCCACAGGGATAATCAAAGGTCTGGGAAGCCTGACATATGAGGAAAGGCAAAGAACTGGGTTGATTCTGCCTTGAAGAAAGAAGGCTTAAGGGAGCCTTTATTACCATATTCCAATTTTCAAAGGGTGGCTACAAAGAAGAGACTCCCTTTTTACAAGCAGTCACATGGAAAAGATGAGGGGTCATGCCTATTCCAGCTGGACACTGGAATAATGCCACTGGAACAAAATCCACAGGGAAGTGTTGGACTCCCCAGCATTGGACACTTTAAAGACTTGGCTGGTCAGGGTGCTGGGCTACCTTGTCTAGACCATACGATTGACAGGAAAGGTTGGACCAGACCATGGTTGAGGTCCCCTCCAACCTGGTATTCTATAATTCTATGATCATACTGATAAATTGAAAGTGTGCGGAATGTTTAAATCTTTGATAGCAGCAGCTTCTAAAAAAACTGTAGCTTTTCCACATTAAATAATATATTCAGTACTGCCCCTTCTTCCAAATATTAAACTGTGTCGATGCATTATTTGTTCTGCACAATGCAGAATGTGCCCAGTGACACAATGCAGAGACAGGCAGAGCTGATTGAAGATAGTGCTAAAACATCCTGTGTGGACAACACTGCATTGTCCAAGGGTGAACCAGGGTACCATCTGTGCCATTCACACACAAGATATCTTTGTAGCTTCATTAAGACGGGCAGGGGGAGGGGAGGCTATCTAAAGTAATTTTATTTTTTATGGGAAAAGCTATTTCAGTTGTTAGCTTGTCAGGTATAAAAACACACTCCACAAAGCCACCATTCATTCATANAGCTATTTCAGTTGTTAGCTTGTCAGGTATAAAAACACACTCCACAAAGCCACCATTCATACATATATATATATATATATATATATATATATACACACATACACACACATAAACACTGACTAAAGCACCTTATGCTTAACAACGCTGTTTCTAGGGGTATGGAATGAAAATTCCAAGTTTTGCAGACATAAGGCCACTTACAATTTCTTTCACTGTTGGAAGTATTGAGCAGTATGTTCATGCTGTGATCAAAGAACACTTCACAGACAAACTTTTCATCATTATAAACTCCTCACAAGAAACAGCTTAAAACAAACTTCTGTCAAATAAAGCCTTGTCCCTGTTAGGCCACTTAAGCATTATATTATCTGCCTGTCCCTTGCTGCCGGGCAATAATGCCGTACAATGCAGAGACAGCTAAGCACACAACAACATTTTAAAAGTGAGTACAAGTACCTATGCAATAAAAATTATTTGAAGAAAGGTAGCTTAAAACCTGCAAAGATGCCTCCTTGTCCAAGGGGGAGAGTTACAACGGCAACAACTTCATTGGCACAGTAATTAAAATGAAGAATGAAGTTCATCAATACAAACATATGTATCTCATCAGCTAGGAGCAGTCTGCTGTAGTGTACCTTAGTGAAAGACAGCAAGCCATTGACCAGTGGCAGCACAATAGCCTCCTATAAAATATAAGAATTGAGATGTTCAAGGAAATTTGGAACCTGTGAGTAAGTTTCAGTGTGAGATAAAGGCATGAGACAATCTTAATTACTGAACACAAAGTAATGTGATGTGGTTGGTTTTGATCCAGACAAGCATTTCCAGATTGTCAAATAAAATGTTTTAAAGTCTGTTGAACAAGACACTGTATCAAGTAACCAAATTAGCTAGAAATAATCAAAATAGAACAGGAATGAAGATGTGACAATTTTTTAAAATCCTCTCCCCTAACCATATATGTAACAAGGCACATTAGGAGAAATATCTTCAATCACTTTATTATTCAATTTGACTTAAATACCTGAAACCAGTTTTCCACAATTTAAGACAATGGGGAGAATTTCAATTGCTTGTTACAGATGTCATAATTTCATTGTCTATTAAAGTGCAATGGTTGTGTGCCAAAAATTATAAGCAGAAAGTAAAAGACAAAAAAACAAACCACAGGAAAGTTTTTGAAGACATTCAAAAACAGTGACAGTATATGTATTCAGCCACATTTTTGAAGCAATTGAAAGTAAAAATAACACTGAAAATATTTATAAACCTATATTTTAACTTGTTCCCTGCAAAGCCCATAACTTTGTAAGTTTTCCAAACAAGAATGTGATGCTTTAAAAAAACCCCAAATACTATTGGCATTCCTAGTACTTTAAAGAAATGTATATGGAATAAGATAACGGTAGACAGGTTAATTAATTATATTTTAAAGTACTATCATACTGATAAATTGATGCAATCAATGCAAGCAATGACTGGATTGCAAGTTATATTTTAAACATATTCTTTTAGGTGTGCAGTAGGTGCCAGTGTTTGTGACAGTTCTGAAAGTCTTTTTGACATCATAACAGCAAAACCTTTGAGTGATTTACTCCCTGTCATCATTAAGAGACAACTGCTGAAAAGCATTAAGCTGAGAAAAGATGTAAAAGATTCCTTATTCTTCACAGAACTTTATGCCCTTTAAATTTTGTATTTCATAAATAATTAGTCATTAGACTTAAAATTTCTCTTTACTCCAAACACTCACAATTTATGATATTTCACATGCACAACACCACTCAGTCCCTTTTAAACTAGAAAAGCACAAACCACCAAAAGCTAAGTATTTGAAAGTTCCAGGTATCTTAATCTTTCCAAAGACACAAAGTGTTCAGAAACAAGGTAGTAAATACATTAGTGCTGCCCCACTTAAAAATTTCTGGAGTACGGTAACTATTTTATTACACTCAACATTTTTGTTCAGTAGAAAACCAATATATCATATTGTTAACCCTTTCCATTTTCCTCATAGGTGTATTCTCTGAGAGTTTGTTGTATTTGTGTTTTCCTTACAGAATACATGTAGGGGTAAGGGTCCTACCAGTGCTTAATTAAATATAGGGAGTTTATTTGCAATGAGTATCTTTTTTCTGAGGTTTGCAGAAGGGCTGGTAACCATCTGTATGTTTAAGACAAAGTAATTTCAAGGAAAACATCAGTTTAAGATTTATTTGTGCATACACAACATCTTGTACTTAATAACCTTCATACAGTCACCTTAAACTCCTGATTTCTGACAGGCTAAAGTCATAAAGAAATGTGCCAAGGAACAAAACTGCCACGAGCCATTCTTCACATAGTGCTAATTATATCAGGGTTGTTAAAGCTGTGGTTCTTAAACCCCATCAAAATTAATCTACATTTTGAAAGAGATCTAACAGTTGTTTTGAATGCTGAACAAGAATATTCAGCATTCAGAGAAATTCTTCTAATACACAAAAGTCAGTTATCTCGCTATTTCACCTGAATTCAAGGAGAATTGTGCACATTCACAGAATTCTTCTACATTCCAGAGCTTACCCAGCCACCCGCTCAGAATTAAACCAAACATCTTCAAGTTTGGCACACGGAACAACCTTCAGGATGGCCCCTCTGTGTCATTCCAAGGTGTTAAGGACAGTGATCCCACCACCAAGCATGGACCTGCCTGGCAGCTGCTCGAGGTGCTCCATCTCTGCTTGGCACACAGAGATCCCCCCTCGCCCGTGACAGAGGCACGTTAAGGCGCAGTGCAGGAGTGCAGCAGTTCCAACACTAGAGGACAGCCTGCTCATTTGACTGAGCCTCGAGATTTGTAGTGCACTTTCCACATAGCTTCCTTCCTCTTGCACTAGAATTCGAGTTCATAAGCTGATGAATCCACTTTCAGGAAGCTTCTCTTCAGATTAAAGACGTTTTTCTCTCCCCTTTCTACATAAGTTTCAAAGCGTTGCAAGAATTCGTGAAAATGAGATAATTAACGTCAGTACTGTCTGTCCCACGCCAAAGACAAGAGCTTCTAGGGGAGCCATATTCTTTCCTGCTACTCTGTAAATTCCAGCTACTGCAGCACCTAAGAATCACAAGGAAAGCAATGATCAAATCACAGAAAAAGCCAAGGTTGAAATATGTGACTAATTATCTACTCTGTCTATGCGTCAGCTATTTATAGAGCATTACCAAATACTGCATTACTTCATGGCATTACACAATTACCAGCCTTGCCTGTATTTTTGTAGTTATATATGTCCTTCAGGAATGATTTTCCCAACTGAACCAGATCAACTTTTCCATCATCAGTTTGATTTAAGAAAATCAAATCTTGTTCTTTCCCTGTACACATCTCCAAGTATTTTTTTTAACATTTTTTGCCTTGTGCCAATTTGAAAAGGTAGCAAGACAGTCCTCTAAAAATTGACCAAGTCTGAAGAGTGGTTTAATACTGCTTGTATAGGCAGGGAGAAGACAAGAACGATAAAGCTGCTAGTGTCAACAAAACAATTGTAAACACACATTTTCCAGCTTAATTTAATATTTCAGCTGAATAAACTGGTCACACTAAATGAGTTTATTTCCACTTAAACTACTGAATTGTTAACCATTGTTTAGCAAATCCAGCAAAACCTGAAAAAGGTCAAAGTATTTGCAGTGTTTTCCATAAATGTGTATGAAAGGAAATTTCTAACCAATACAACTAGATTTTGAGCTGCAGCACATAAAAAAACTCCAAACTCAACCGATCATTTTTCTTGTACATTTGTGTGCAAATTCACATTTGAAATATAATATCAAGAGGCCAGGATCAACCAAAACCAAACCCAAAACTTAACTGTAGACCTTCAGTATGCATTGTCTTAGATGCTATCTAGTCATAATTAAATGCCTTCAGAGATCACAGAGGCTCTTTCAGGCTCAAAGAGAACTGAAAAGTCATCATAATTTTTTTAAATAATAAGCAAGAGTTTAAAAAAAAAGGGATTTTTTTGGTCTTGCACAGTCACTAATAGGAATAGTGTGCTGGAATGATCAAAAATCCATTAGTGACACAGAAATGCATTGAGTCACAACAGATTTTCTGAAAGTACAATCAGCATCTGAATCATCTGACATCTTCAAAAAGTAACACCTCAGTTTCACAATAGCTTTAGGAAGAGTAGAATTCATTAATGATTGTGGCCATAACGGTACTTACAAACACTATTAATCATACTGTTAGGCAATTTTTGGGTTAATTTATTTTTATTGGGTTTTTTTTGGTTTTTTGGTTTTTTTTTTAACATATTCTGTAAAGTATATTTTGTCTGAAGTATATTTTGTCACCAGAAGGCTAGCCTTATGGTATTTCATTCAGCTACCTTTCATAAGCTTTTCCATTTGTTCCTTGGCTAGCTGCTGTCAAAACCTGAAAGAGATCCTTTAGATTGAGCCCACTACTGACATTAAAATTATTTTTCAGATTGAACTCTCAAAGCGAATTCAAATTGGCCAAAAACTATACCAGAATTGTCACTATTTGATCAATAACAGAAATTTTGGGCTTTGAGAAAACACTGAGATACTCTGGGAAGTATCCAGAATAAGACAATAAAAATTTGGTAGTTTGCTAATTATGTATCATTACACAAATAACAGTGTGCAGTACAACCTGTAATGCATAACCCAGCACAACTGGTATAGAGCCAAAAATATGTACAATAGGCTGCCAACGAGGGAAATGAGAATTTGTCACCAAAAAGGAGTGTGCTGGGGAAGAAGAGGAAGGACAGGCCCTTCTGGATCAAATATAGCTAAAATTCTTGCCTTAAGCTGCCTGGTATTTATATATTCTTGTTTGGCTTGGTGGGGTTTTTTTGGTCGTTGCTTTGTGGGTTTGTTTGTTTTTGTTATGGTTTTAGTTTTTTTGGTTGTTTTTTTTTTCTTTTTTACTGTATTCCCTTCTGATTAGTAATTTTTCAATACCTTTTTAAATTACCCTTAATTTCCATGACTTTTCAAAGCTAAGAAACAGAGGAGACTCCTGCTTTTCTATATGCTGCTAAAAAGGTTCCAGAACATCAGAAAGTTTGAAAGATCTCCCTAAGCAAAATTAAACTTCATTGTGCAATAGTCTATGCTGCCTTCATTCTCCTACACAAACAATGCAGAAGACTGGAAATGCAAAGTGGAAATTGAAGTCAGTTTGCTATTTCAATTCCTTAAGCACTGGACCAGGCATATTCAAATAGCTGATATTTCAACACACATCTCTCAGTTTGCAGCATAATAGCTATTAAAAAATCCTCTTTAATATTTGATCACCATAATTTGCCTTCAAAAGCTCCCCACAGAATTTCTTTCAGTATGAAACAACTGAGTTCTGGCCAGAAACAAAAAATACTTCAAGGTAAAAGTATTTGCCTAAGCAAGTTGCAGTGCTCTCTGCAAAACCTTTGGGAACAGCATAACAAGTCTACAGTCTAAGCTCAGAGAAGTTCTTAGATGAATATGCACACAAACAGGATTGCTTACGTGCTAAATGTTTTGACCTGCAAAACTGGATGCCAAAAATACAACTGTGTTGCTCCTCTTTTTATGCAAAGATAAAAGACACAAAGTACTTTCATTTGAGAGACACTGATCCAGAAACCTCCCCACCACACAAAGCCGTGAAAGTCTCTGCTTGGATCTTTCAACACAACATTTCCTATCTCAGTTCCTCAGAAATGCTCCTGCATGGCTGACCTTGTAACAGGCCACTGCCATTTTAATCCTAAAACAAAAATCAGCATAACGTGTAACATAAGGCATTCAACTAGTTCCAACTTATTTTAGTGAAAAAAACACCCAACCCAACCCCCCTGCAAAAACCCCAAAAAAATTGTTATACTGAACTATACTGTGTTAACTGGTGGAAATCCTAAGCTGAGAAATCTGTAGCCATTAAAACAAACTTTTGAAGTCTTAGAGAAACTTCTCACGACATTTGCATTTTTATTTGGCCTTGAAAAAGAATAATCAGGAAGGTCTTTCAGCAGCAATAAGATATAATCTGACACAAATCCTCTATGAATGTGTCCAAAGCTGGTAGTGATACCACTATTCTGATAACCTGGGCAGAACACAGGAAAATCAAAATGAAAGGTGGGAAGTTTTGCCTTCAGACTATATGGTGGTTGCTGGATTTATGGTTCCTTACCCTCAGAGACCTTTCAAGTTAGGCAATCTTTTCTGCAACACTGAAGATTTTTGGGGCAGAAACTACAGCACAGTTAACATAGGCACCATTCAACACATGGTTTTTAATGCTGAGAACTCCTTACCAGCACTGTTGCAGACAAGCACGTGCTTCTTTCCTGAAAAAATAGCATTCACTATTTTTCCCCCCACAACAGCAAACTCAGCGTGCTCCTACTTGCTTGGGAAAGCTACTGTAGTCTACTTATAAGTCTGATAAACAGAGCTGGATATGAAAAAACCAAAGAATGAATAAAGTGTCCTACAGGTTTTATGGCCCATGTTTCAGCGCTGATATAGAAAATGGAATCTCTTGGGAAAGATGGAAAAGCTGCATCTGAAACAAATAACTCTAGACGAAGAGAGATGAGCAGCATTTCCTGAAAACATTCTTGGCAACACCACTCGTGTCCTATTTGGTCAGGTGTAAGCCTTCCACACTTTACTACATAACACACTCCTACTTTCTGCAATGTTTTAAACATGAGTGTGGTTTTTAACTACATCTCTGGGAACCTTTGGGCTTTAACAGAAAAAATTGTTGCATCTATCTGAGGATACAATGTCAAGAAATAAAAAATGAAAAAATGTATCTTGAGTGGCAGCCATTCATCTAATACCATAAGAAACTGTAACAGAGGCCCTCGCCAAACAGTATTTCACCTAGAACATCAGCAAAGCTTAATTTTTATTTCTTTTTTTTTGGAAGTAAGATGTAAAATAAGAAAGGGAAAAAAAACCCAAAACAACAACAACAACAAAAAAAACCCCAAACAAGAAGAAAAGGCAGACTTACTGGTTATCATTGCTCCAGTTATAGAACCCAGAAATCCAATGCTGACCACAATGACAGATATCAGCCTCCCCTGCCTATGCCTCTGCAGCATCACAAACATTAGTACTCCCACAGCACCATGGACAAAGAGAGAGGAGAAGAGAGCCCAGAGGAAAACCCAGTACCACATCTCTGAAAGAAAGCAGTCAAATAAAGGGTTAATATTTTTAAGACAAGAATTTTAGAAGTAAGAAACTTTAAAACATTGCAAACAATCAACAGTAAAAGAAAATCAATACTGACTTCCATCTTAAAAGTGATACATGTGACACCATCCGCACATGCTCAAGATTCCTCATTTCAGCACTCTGTCATAAAGGATTAGCTGCATTATGTTAAAAATTATAGAAAGGATTCTGGCAAAAATCTTAATTCAGATATATTTTTACAAGTAGCCATAATCCCTTTAATGACTTCTTTAAATAGTGTTGATTGCAACTTCATAGTAGGCATTGTAACTGCATCTATCGAATGAAATATTCTCTGACACAAAGACTGAAGGAGGAAAAAGTCAAGAACTGGTTTGGGGTTTGTTTGGGTAGTGAGTTTTTATTTTGGGGCAGGTGTGGATCTTTTGTTGTTTTCCAACCCGCCACCCTCACAAATAAGAGACAGCATCAGGTAACATCAGAAAGGAAAACTGAGATTAAAGACCTTATCTTATCTACACCCAGGAGCTGTAATAGAGTGTTCCATCAAATTAGCTTCAAAGGTGCAAATAAAAACACTATAATTTTAACAAGAAATTTTAACACATCTAACTCCTTGCTTCTAATTGCTTAGTACAGAACTTCAGAGAGAGGTAGTGACTATTGTCTGAATTACTAAAAAGGGCATCAGATCATGAGAATGTTTAGAGCGCAAACATTTCTTTGAAGAATGGCAGACACGATGAGCACCTTCAAAGAAAAGAGCTGGAACCATCAATGGAGGTACACAGTAACTCAAGAACCTTTCTCATTAGGTGCCAACTTTCTAAAAACATTCTATAAATCAAGAGAGTGAGTAAATAAAAGAAAAAATCCCTTTTCTTTTAGTCAAGTACAGTAGGTATGTATCATTACAGAACTTAACAAATTAGGGTACATATTCCATAATCCCATGACACTGTCATTAATTCAGTTTTTGCTGCAGTTCCCCTCAAAAATAGAACAAAACAAAAATCCCAGCTTCCTTACGAAAGCAAAATACTTATTGTTTATGAGGCAAGCCTGTATTAATGTAGCTTGACTCATATCAACTATTTGAGGAAAAAATGCATCCCAATTAGTTAACTTAAAAATACTGAGCAGCACAAAACATACTGTGAAAAGATGTTAAGAAAAAAATGTTGCTACACAATAACCACAGCCCTGGGAGTCCCTTGTCAGTAGGATATATGTATAGATAGCACAGATACAGAGTTCAAGCTTTTTTTTTATTTAGTAGCACTTTGGGAGTAGCTCAACCCTTCCCCTTTCACACAGGCATAAATGGCAACACTGTGTCTGCCCAAGGACATACAACTCCTCTAAATCATGATAGCCAAAAGGCTCTTTTAAGAGAGCAGCAAGGAAAGTGGCTGGCAAATCTACATCCAATCAATACTTCAACTCTAGTTCAAGGTGCAGCTTTTCCTTCTGAGTGCCTGGGTACGTATGTCCACATCCTGAGAGTGGCTCGGAGCAGCTCTCCTCAGATCCTCCATCCCTTCACCCCTGGCCCCTAAACGGGTATCAAAAATCTTGGCAAAAGGATAATGACCATGGTACTGTTCCACTGAGTGAATGTCTCATCATTCTCAGAAGCTACTGTGACAGAACAGTGGCAGGAGTGTCAAGCAGTCACTCCACAAACTCCCTCATTAAAATTAAGAAAGACTGGCTGACCTAATCTGTGGGAGGGGAACCTCTCCTGCTGTCCCAACAGGCCTGGTCCATTACTAGCACAGCCTGGGTGTTTCTATTGTTTTATTCAAGTGGAAGCACATGAACTAAAGGATTAATCAAAGATCTACCAATATAGAACACGGCAGCCCTGCCAGACCTACAGTTGGACAACAGGGAAACAAACCTTAGGATTTATTAACCAATCTGGACCAAGAAGGTCTGTGGGAATCTGACACTGTCATACCCTGTAATTTCTACAGGATTTGTTAGGCACTACTTCACCTTTCAGGAAATTGGTGTTTGTAGGCATTGTCAACCTTTATCAGGTAGAAAAGACAAATGACTTGTCTTAGGAAAACTCACTAGGATGACTGTATTTTTAGAAGAAAATGAAATCTTATGGGAAGGCTAACTACTCCCCTGTAACTAAGAAACCAAAAATATTTACAAACTCTTACACAACAAAACAGCTCCACAGTGAGCAACTATCTTCAGTCTTATTTATGTTCCAAATAAGGCTCAAGGAAAATTAGCATCACCCCTCACTTTATATTTAGGGCAGGAGGCTTGAGAATAGAACCAGCACCAAAATGTCCTGTTGGCTAAAGAAACATAAACTTCAGTTCTTTCACTTTCTCCTCCTACTCCTTAAAAGCAGCAGGCATATTGAAATTAGAGAACATCCAGAAATATTCCTTATTTGACACAAAAGCAGCTAGAGCTTTGTTAAACTATGACCTCCCTTCATTAAAACATCACTTATGTCTTAGAACATCATGTAGGAGCTTGAAACAGGACAAATCACTCCCAAGCACCTTTCCTAGGAAAGGCCAGGAGTTATCATTTCTTATCCTCCTTTATTTACTCTTTCTATACCTGCTAGTTCAACCCAGTCATTTCTTTACTTCTGCTCGTAGGGTGAGTAATGAAGCCAACCAAGTAAGTTGTTTAACAGGGATGAACAAGGTAAGGAGAGAGAGACAACCCTTCAAGCAAATCAGAGGAGAGCTTAAGCTCCATTCACCTGGAGGACAACATAGACACTCTTACCCTGATATGGTGAGGGCAGAGTACTACTCATGTTCTGTAAAATTCAGTATCATCTAACCCCTGAATCATGAAGAGAGATGACTCTCAAAAGCAGTATCTTAGAGTAACACTGAAAGACACAAAGAATGGGTTGGGAATAACACTGAGAGGTGCCACTAAAGAATAGAGAAAGAGAATGTGAACCTCTGAACACAAAAGCTCAAGACTTCACTTGTTCAAAAATGACTGAGTAGTTTGATTGCTGAATTGACTTGCAACATCTCTAAGAAAGAGGAAGTGAGACTGAAGTGTCTCAGCTATTTATGTCCTATATGCTGACTGATCCTTTAAGCAGCATAAATTTATGTATTGCTACCCTGACAAAAAAAGCACAGTCCCATTTCTGTCTTTGTGCAGCCATTCTAATTAGCTGGCTCTTTTAACAACATGAGCTGCTGTTACAGAGGTAATGATTTACCTATATCTGTCAGAGAGATTCAAATACTTACTTGGCCTAAGTTTATTTAGTCATGCCCTCAAAGAGATATGAATAGTATAAAACTTAAAAAAA
>VXBC01000799.1:0-112313 GCA_013399945.1 Ploceus nigricollis | reverse complement strand
AAAAAAAAAAAAAAAAAAAAAAAAAGGCTTGCAACTTCTTTTGCTTGACCCTAAGAAAATTTCAGAGTTAACTTTTAGTGTATCCAAATTACTTAAAGTCACCAAAACACAACATGTATCAAAACTCCACAGCTCCTGGAGAAATAGAGGAACTTGGGAAAGCCCAGTAGTTTACAAGCATAGTGACATTCAGTATACAGCAAAGATGTCACAGCTCTTCTAATACGAACAACTGAGATACATTTTTCATGTTTAAAATTCTTAGTGCTTAAACTGAAAAGAAGATTTAAGACAGTGTTTGTGTTCCTTTCCTCTGGTTTGCCTCAGTTGGGGATTTTTTTTCCTACCAGAAAAGCTGCAAAACTAAATACCTTGCAATTAATGCCCAATCACACCAGTTTTAGAGCACTTTGTTAATTTTTATATTTACACATCAGATAGATATCATGCATACATTATGCTTATGTACTACAGATACACATTTTATATATATATATATATTTGTGTAGGCATACACAACATTAGAGATTAGGAAAAGACTTATTAAAGCATGTCATCATTTAGAATAACATTCATATCACTTCCATCTTATCAAGACTTGAAGCTGCACTCCATCAACAGCTTCATCTTACACAAGTAGATAAATTATAACGTTTTCAAATTTATCCACATAAAATATCAATATGCTGTCCTGCTGTCACTCAGCTTCAGTAAACATGGAGTATCTCCTTAGTCCTTAATCTTCAGCACTTTTCCTCTAAGTTCTAAGCTTGTTTTGCCAGATGAATAATGATTGCCTACAACGTGTCATAAATCAAAAGTGATTACTCCAAAACAAAATGTCTCTCTCCATTCTAAGCCCAGTACCCAGCCTACTACTATTAGTTACAGAGGTAAGTCAAGCAATAAGTACCTGTACTAAGAATACAAAAATACAAATTTAAGTCAACAAGGTAGCATATGTCAAATTTAGAATTAGAAAAACCAGTAATGTTAGATTCCTGTAGCTTATAAACTCAAAGCACTCAGACAAAGTGACAGCGTATGATAACTGCAAATGTAACTCAGCTCTTTACATGATACATTTTTTTCTTCAGCACCAGGTCCTGTCCTTAATTATTGTATTAACTGGTACTTTCAAAGTTATCAACAATACAGCCAAATTGTTGTTTGGAGATGCTAACATTTTTGCTGCGTTAAGTGGGAAAAAAAGCACTTTGCTGAGGAGCATTCAAATCTCAAATTACAGGCTAGTCCTCTCAAGTAACAGCATAGGGGGCAAAGAAAATCCAGACAATCTGGGACAAATGAGCACAGGATGGAGCTTAGGAGCTTCTGTTAGTAGAAATATTGCCAGGTCCTTTATTGTGAAAGTAGCCTTTAAGCAATTTTTATTTTACTGGATTTTTTTTTCTCCTTTTTCAGTTCAAATTCAGCTGCTATCTAATTTGTTCTAGTAAACCCTGATCTAGCACTAACTCTACAACACAACCAGCTCATATAAAGGAGGTGTTCTTGTGATATACCGGAGGATGTAACAAAGAGTGAGGCAAAAGCCACCCCACCTCTCCCATGATTCCTAAAGCCTTACTTCCACCTCCCAAGAGAGGTCAGGAAGACAGGAAGCAAGCACACCATGGTGATGGGTCTATGTCCAGCTAAAAGGAACAACACCAGCAGCTTTAGCTGTTACAGAGTGTGATGTGTATGTGGCAGCAATGAACTTGTCTCCGGTCTCCTGGGTATTTGAGACCACGAATGAAATATGGGATTTCCTTTTTTTTATGTTGAACCTGATTCACATATACGATATAAAAATAATCTTTCGGTTTCTCATTGACAGGAAAAAGAGCCCACCAAAACTAAGCTATTAGGGTATGAAGCATTCCTGGCTTAGGCTGGAGTTCATATCAGGACCCTGTTGAAAAATTCAGAAAATTAACATATTTTAAGAAGGAAGCTGATAACATTTTGCAATATGGTTTATCTAAAGGAGATAAATCTTCACTTGTGCAACTTGAAAGTCTAGTCCAGACCACAACATTAAGTCCAAAAGTAGACACAAGGCAGTCTTGAATATTCATGGGACACGGTATATTAATGATTTTTTTTTCCCAATACTCTGGAGAAGTTTCTCCTTATACCTAACAGAGGTGCAAAAGGGAATGGATTAAGTTGTCAAAGAAGATAAACTCATTCACAAACCTATTTTCTTGGCAGGGAAAAGAACAGAATTTCTTGTCGTGAACAAAATTTACTTCGATAAGGAGTAGGGAAGGGCTTATGTAACTAGTTCAGCTTTTTGTTAAAATCAATGATTATATCAATATATATGCTAACCTGTGGAAAAGATTTTTAAGTCCAGTGCAAGTTCTGGACTGTTGACAGTCCATGAGAACATTCAGCTCAACAGGTTATGGCTGTAAGAGCAGCCATCATTTAAACATAAATTTAGAAACTGCAACTACAACTGGCAGTGACACATTCTCCAACAACACTACAATGGATAAAAAATTATTTTTCATACTTTTTAAGTTAAAAATAAAAAGCATTCCACATTAAAAATACCTTATGCAAGCCCTTATTTTATTGCAAAAGCACTGAGAAACAAGTTGATTTTAACTCTCGGCACTGAATTTCATAGAAACGCCTATGCTGCATAATGACCTAATAAGAAAAACTTTATAGAGGATGTCTGGCACAAAGCAAAGTGAAATCCATTGTGAACTTTTTCCTTTAAGAGTACAAGTTTTTAAAGTAAGTATGTTAAAGTAACTACTCAGAAAGTGAGCTGTATTTAGTGTGTCACCACACTTATACCTGGAAACTTTAATTATGAGACACACACTACAAAGTTCATAGATCAGAAAAATATGAAAAGGTTAATCTTTTTTATTACACTAAGATGCATCCTGAAAGTTACAAGAACAAGAAAGATGATCACTTTCTGTTTGCTACAGCTCCAACTTCAGTTACACTTCTATTTTCATCCCACTTCTATTTCCATCACACTTCTTCCACCTCTAAAAGATTAAAAAAGAAAACAGAATATATCTATTAACCATTAACTACAGAGTGCAAAAAAGGTGACATAATATTCTTTCATAAATACTAGAATATTTCCATAACTGTTTAAAATCTACCCCTAATCAACATTTTCCACTAATCTGTCACTACCTAATACACCCCTACAACCAAGCAGAAAGAATTCACTCGGTTACATCTCTGCTACTGACACCCAATCCCTGCTTGTTCAGAGCTGGAAGTTTATGCTTTTCTTTACACAAGGACAGAATAAGAGAAGACACCCCCTCCACCGTATGCCTTGGGTCTCACAGTAGTCCACACCCATTTTTCAGCCTGCGACTGAGCAGAAAAAAGCCAGTTCTTGCCAAAAGCCTGCCAAAGCTCCCCTCTCCTAACAGGGGGTGAGGACCTGACTCTGCTTTGGTTCCCAGAATTTTTTCGTAACAGCTCAGTCTCTAAGAATCCCAGATGCTTAAGATTACAACTACTTGTCAGAAAACAACTGTCACCTCATTCACTCCCACAGGTCTCATTATCCCCAGGTATACTCAGGGGTAGTGGGGGAGAGTCTGATTCTCCACATTCAATTTTATGGTTTTCTAGTTGGTTTTTTTATAGCTCTCTGTCAAATGCCAATGAGCATATATCCACAAGGGGAAAAAATAAAATAAAAAACCAATCACCTCCACAAACACACTCCAGCCTTCCATACATATTTATACACTCACACAGACTTTCTACAATCCTTCACTGACGCACAGGTACCCATCACTTCACTCGCATACACACACCCTATGCTATTAGCCTTCTTTTATTATACATGGGCACCGACAAGTGAGCGAGCACATCCCACACGCTCATGTCCTTTGCACGGGCAGGCATCCCAGGCACCGGGCACACACCCCAGCCCAACCAACACCTCACACAGACCCCTCCCGATTCCCTGGACCCCACAGCAGGCGTACAAACACACACACACCATATATCTGCTCACAGAACACGCATGCAGGCACCCGGAGAGACTCGGGAACACAAGCGTCAGCCCTCCCTACGCGCAGCACACAGGGAGACCACCGCCCCCCCCACGCCCTCCATTGTGCTCCGGCCCCGGAGCCGCCCGGCCCCGCACTGCCCCGTTACCCGTGAGGCTGCGGAGAACGGTGCCGTGAGCCCACAGGCTCAGCACTTGCTGCACCGACAGGTTGATCATGGAATTGTCCCCCGCTTCCACCTTCATGGTGCCGCCGCCGGGCGGGGTCCGGCAGCCGCCGGACCGCGGGGCAGGAGGGAGACGGCGGCGGCGAGGAGCGAGAGGGCGGGGAGGCGGCGAAGGGAGCTCCGCGNCCCACCAAACAGAGAACCAGAATTCGGAATCGCGATTTGAGTCAAGGACGGCGGGAAAGACTGCCGATGTTGTGGACCCCCAAAGAAACTTGCGTTAGCAAGAAGTGTCTCAAATAAAATCTACATGCACCTGTGGGTAGATTTAAAGGGGAAAATAAAGTGATAGCATTCCATGGTGTTAAAGCTGGTATTTGAGTTGATGATGCTGAGTGCGTTTAAACATCGGAGAAGAGCAAAATGCAGAGTCTGAATTCTGATGAAAGCAGTGTTTTCACCTCGCTGCTCACAGCCTTAGCACACCGAGCTCCAGAGAGCGCGGGCGGACGCCCCTCCGCGGCTGCCTCGGCGGGGTCTGGGGACTCAGCCCTGGCGGAGCAGGACGGGACGGGGCCAAAGAAACGGTGCGCATAGCGGGAGTGCCGCTCGGGAGTGCCGGAGCTCAGGTGACAGCACGGGTCGCAGCGGAGGAGCTGTCATCCCGAGCTGTCATCCCGAGGCAGCATCCAGGCAACGCTGCGTGACGTCCCTGCCTGTCCCTTTGAACCTCGTAGCTGCGCCGTCACTGTGGCCGCAGATTAAAGCCACCGAAAGTTAGAAAACGTCAGAAATCGTGAGCGAATCTTTATTCTGTGCCTTTGCTTTCTTTATGTTATAAAGGAACAGAACCTTTAAGCTGGAGGCGGCTTCTCTCGAAGCACGGGATGCACGATGCTTACCGATGTAAAAGCCAGCAATCATCCCGCATCCATTCTTAAATATGCATCCCTAGGCCACATTTAGTGCCCACGCTTCCTTGCTGGCATTTCTTCAACAGTGCTTGCTACAGTACCTCGTAAACAACATTTTATGTCAGCATCCTTTGATGGAAAGGGTTGGATAGGTAAAGCAATTCATAATAAAATTTGCAATAGATGAAGAGCCATGACAGATAAATCAACTCATATCCTGCTTGATGTCAATGACCCGATTTTTTTTCAGATAGATTTTTGCAGTATGTCTGGTTCAGGGGAGTGCTTCCAAAGCCTTTTGCAGCTGACAGTGCTTGGCATTTCTGCAAGTAGATATCAAGCCAGGCGATGAGAAAGCTCCCTAGGGGTTTCACTGGTTAAGCATGGGATCACTGATGGAGAAAGAACTCAGCTGCTGGGCCAGGTCCCTGTTCCATGACCAAGGGAAGGTCCTCTCTTTTCCTCTTCTTGTAACCCCACCACTTCACAGCTGTGTAATTCAGGCCTTATAGAAAACAGTTCCCTTCATTATGCAGTAGTGATTCATTTTTAGGGCAAAATTATTCCATACTTGGAGTAGGGCTCAGTGAGAAAATAGCATATAATTTAAGTTTGAATGTGAAACATACAATGAATTGTTTAGGAACAGTTTTTCTGGTTTATTCTTTTTAACTTCAGCATGCCAAACTTTGAGAAAACAAAATATTTTTAAATGTCCTTAAATAAAATCCCCACCCCTAAATTTATTTTTGTTGTAGACCAGTGTTCCAAGAACAAGGCATACTCTGCAGGACACTGTGGTGTAATCAAACTTACAGTAAAAAGGAAGACTACTTTTGGTGACCATTTTATCTCATAAATCTCCTATGATAACCTACTGACAGATGTCAGCAAGATTATCTGATAGGCCAGAGGCATGCGTGGAAACATGCATGTATGTGTAAACAATGCTGCATTGGTGCCCAGTGACCTTTCAACCTGCATATGGATGATTTTTTTGTGTTCCACACAAGGAAAAATGCAGGGGGAATACTGGCTTTGAAACATTTCTGTCCAGAACTTGCTAGAGCACCTTCATCAAGGTTTTACAGTAGAAGTACAGGGAACACATTCATGTAGAGGTCGAGTGAGTATCTCTGTAGTTTGCAGATTCTTGCAATATTTGCTCAGGACCATCCTTCAAGGTTTTGCAGATGCTCTCTCCTCCCAGGGAGGCCTGATCATTCTGCAGCAGTGCAGGGACAGCAGGAACACAGAGCTGCTCCTCTAAGTCCTAGGAGAACAAACCAGCTTTCTTCCCAAGAGTGATCCAGCAAAACCACTGTCCATCTTCCACTGAAACTCCATCCAAGAGCCTAAAAATGGTTGTCAAACCTCAGGCATGCAACATGTAAATTAATTGACCATTTTCTATCAAACACCTCTGTAGTGCCCACATTTCTGCTCCCTGAAGAAAGTTTCATAGAAGAGCATAAAGAGGACAGAAAAGAAAACAATTTCTATTCCTGTCTCTTGTTTTTCTATGTAGAATGCATTACAGAATTGTTTACCTGAAGTGATTAGTTAATTAGACACTAGTGAGAATTGTTTAGCCCTAATGTCNACACCTCCAACACACTCGGACAGTGTACAGGTGATAAAGGGATGGAGACTCATCCTAAAAATGGCCATAATTCATATAATTTATTCAACTTAATCCCCAGTCCATCTTCCAGCAGGTGAGCTGGATACAAATTTGAATACAAATTCATCATGTGAAAACAAAGCTAACTGGATGTTTCAAGAAAATATTGCTAAAGTACTGACTTTAAAGGAAAAAAAAAAAAAAAGGGGTGGTACATGGCAGTGACATTTCCCAGTAGCACAACACTGGGAGGATGTCATTCTGGAGCAACAGAGTGCCTTGAATGAGACAGTAGAAACAACCAAAATTCACTCTTCCAAACTGTAGCTTTGTAGGAGCGGGGAATTGCAGCCAACTCTGTCCTCAGCAAGACCTCCCACATGGGTGGTGCTGCCACAGAAGTCCTGAGTGTATCAGCTCCCTGTAGGGATTATTATGAGCTCTGTAGGCAGCAATGTACGGAGCAACAGCAATGATAGCAAGGGACTCCCAGCAGGGTTTAGGTTGTTGCTGAAACTGTGACTCAGGGGAAGAATAAACCACATGTGCTTGAGCAAGGCAAGCAAAGGTGGTGAGGGCTGAAAAGATCTCAGGGAGGAGAACCACAATGGGCAGCACTGTCCTGATAAGTAAAACAGGAAAGAAACAGAAGAAGAAGAAGAAGAAAGAAGAAGAAGAAAGAAGGAGGAGGAGGAGGAGGAGGAGGAGGAGGACATAATCTCAGAATTTCATTAGATAAGGTAGTTTCGTTCCATAAATTATTAATGGCTAAAAAAAGAGAAGTAGTCCTTTTGCAAGGTCATGGTAAGACCACTTCCATCCCTTTGGCACCCTGAGCATGGGGAGGATAGGCACAGCAGAGTATGTGGGTATGGATCAGGGAAGGTGACTGTGTCAGAGAGGGCTTGCTGGTAGGGTGGCACAGGGAGGGCTGGCAGGCTGGGGTACGACCAGTTTTAATAACCCTCTGCAGAGCAGGCATCCGGAGAAGGCTTGGAACTGCAGGGAAAGCAGGGGAGGGGAGAGAACCTGACAAAAAATCCTTCACAATTTGTGTACAAATCCCAGGTTTCCACTCCTGTGTGGTATTCCAGAGGCAGGGACACAACTCACAAGGTCTGCCTGACAGCCAGCCCTGAGCCACCACAAACATCTGAGAGACTCCAGGCCTCTTTTACACATCCAAACCCGCTGGTGAAAGGGTCCATGGGGAACACCTGAAAGCTTATACAGGGACTGATCTTCATCCCAGATGAGCTCATTTTCCTTCCCCCATTCCCCTATTCCCTCACAGCAGCTGGGAGGTTTGGGAGCTTCCTCGTGCTGTCTGTGTGCAAAGAACTGCAAGGAGCCAGCTGTAAACTCTGACTTCAGCCAAAGGAAATTAGATTTACAGGTGGAAAAGTAGGGTCAGCTTAGTTTCTCTGCCCTGCAAAAGATCAGAATACATCTACATAAGTTGCTATTAACTTCTGGTATTGTTTTCAGAAGCTGAAGAAATAATGATAAATTTCATTGGAGAGCCCTTGGATGAATAATTTTCTACTTGGCAAGGTAATGCTGTTCAAAATGAACTGATTTCTTAAGTCAAATCTTCTTAGAGAAACAGACAAGACTGAATATATTCCATTGCCATGCTCTGAAGCAAATATTTAATTTTCTATAGTGAATACAGCTTTTCATCATAGTAAAACATCAAAATCCAAATAGCAACCCCTTTTGATCCCCTTGAAGAACAGAATTCTCACTTGAGATTTTCTAGCTAGAGCTGGCCACGTAGATTGACTGGCACTGCAGCTAAAGATCTGATTTAACTGAACGGATAACCCCAGCACTGCTCATATATGCAGACATTTTTCCCCCATTTCAAAGGGGTTTTTTGGCCTTTGACCCAAGTCACTGACAAGATGTTACAAATGCAGATAATAAATTAATATCTCTGATGTTAGCAATAGATTTTTTCCTACTTGTCCCTTTTCTAGACCACCAATTTATGCACTGCAGTTACTTCTCAATCAGAAGAATTGGCAGGCACAGCTAGTTGTGGCTGGAGAAGTGGGTCTTTCAGACATCCTTGGCCTCCTAATCTCAGCTCTTAGAAGGCTGAAACACGATCTCAGCCGCTAACCTCGATGACGGATGAAGATGCCTGGACAGCCATGTAGGAGAGGAAGGAAGTAAGGTAATACCACGGGCTAAATATCGCAACTCTCCCCAGCATGAAAGCAGCGTCGCAGGTTGATCTAAGCCATCGGAAATCATCCCGAGCCGGCTCCCAGGGCGGCAGAGGGAGGCAGAGGCGCACGGGAGACTTTCCGCACGCACCGGCAGATGGAGCGCTGCGGATGGTACCGAGACTGCTCCGCGCAGCCGGCTGCACCCTGCCCCACGGGCGCCACCGCCGGAACGCTCCACGGCTTCGTTGGCAATGCTGTTGCAAGAAGATACCTGTGGATACTTAGCAACTGCAGTTAGATTTTTTTATATTTAATTAAAACTTTAGAGAAAAAAAAATACACTACTTGGTCTGTTTAGAGAATATCCCTTCGTAAAATACATTGATTTTTCAGCCAGTAATTTGCATGTATTAAAATGCCTGAAGGATTGGCCCCACCATGAAATAGAAAAGTCCCACTGACTACTCTGAAAAGATTTGTCAAGTACCGTCATAAGTAAAATTACCTAGACTTCTATCTATTTTTTTTAACATTTAAATCTGCACTGCTTAAAAGATCAACTCATCTATTTGTTTTAAACAATACCATCATTCAGAAAAATAAAGCTTTCTCCTACTCTCTCTCTGCACACACTCACAGACACGTGCACACACGTGTGTGCATTCACATGCATGCAGCAGTTTAAAGTAAGGGCTACTGTTAATATCAACTATGCTGTTACTTATAAAAGAATTTTATTACTCTTTGTGAACTCCTTCACAGGAATCCTTTCTTGTGACTAAGAATGTTATCAGAGTTCTTGTGAAGTCTAAATTATCGTTTGTGTTTTCATTTATAAGTTGACTCAAAGCAGGAAATTATCTGTTAAAACTGTCATTAGGAGGCATTTGGAGCAGTCTAGCAGGGACAACCATCTTTCAAGACATGGATGAAACCAATTTCACTGTTCCTTCTGAAGATAAAGTGTAAAGTAAAAGTGAGGGACAACTTTTGCTCCTTATTCTCTTCATTGTCATGTTCAAAAAGGTTGTTTGGCTAAAATGCAAAAAACTCGCTTCCAGCAAGACTTATTTCTTTCAGAATAGCCCTCCCTCCTCCAATTATTTTTTAAATAACATAGCAGACTCTCACAGTCCATGTCAACAATTTGATGCATGGTAGCCACGTCAGGTTTCTCATATGCTTAGGTCATTAGCTAGCAAAAACATTGTCAAGCTATTATTTTTTTTAATATCCTATTTTTAGGTTGTTTTGGAGTTGCTGGAAGTTTGATAGAGAAACCTGTTCCTTCATTAAACTAATTCTTTAACCCTCACATTTGCATGCCATGGTCCAGATAGTACATAGGCATTTAAGTTTAGCTTCTGCATATAGCCCTAAACTCTGGCTCATCTGATTTGCAAGACATTTGCATTTTTTTCTCTGATTTAGAACTGAAGAAAATTCTGCTTCAAAATATCTGAGTTTAGTTGAAACACCTGTAACTTCAAGCTTCACTATTGAAGCCGTATCTGCCCATACCCTCACACTGAACTCCTCCTCTCCCCTTGTTTGCCTCTCAATTGATGCATTCTTGAGCAGGCAGGAGAGGACACATCAGCATCACAGAGCAGCATATTTCCTCAAAACTTCTAGTTTTCCCCCTCTGTAGCAGTCCTTTTCGATACCACAAACCTGCAAAACCACAAATATTTCAGTTCCTAAGCAGGTCCTTCTCCCGCTGACCCAGCATCCTCTGAAGTAACCTGGAAATGCCTAATTGATTTCAGTGGACTCCAGTTCTGAATGGGGGAATTATCTGATCTTATCGTGTCTTCTTTTCATCTGACAACTATAATTATGTTTAGCAGAACTGTTACAGGTGTTTTAGAGATTCAGCTGCCTTAGGGCAGAAAAAATTCTGTTCTGCCAGTAAGGGCCATGTATTTTTGTTCCTCTTTAGTATAGGCCAGTTCTAACAAGTCTTACGCACTTATTTGATTATCCCAGGATGTTTGCAGCACTTACCATAACTGTCCATTTTATCAGTACAGTCTACTTCAGAGAATGTCTTTGAGGGCATCTCCCTCAGTTTTTTAAAAATACCTGTGCTGTCAACATTTTTTTAAGTCTGCTCGTTCCTTCAGCCCTACCAAAATCCCATGAAATTCAAAATCTGATTCATGGTATTAATTTATGGGTTAATTAGAAATTTTTGGCACCACCACAAGCGTAGATGAGTTCCAACCATTGTGAGATTCCCGTTTGAATTCCTGGAATTTTCAAACTATTTTAACAAGTCTCTGACTTCCTGTCATCCCCTTTAGATTTTCCTCTCCTAGTTCATAGTTCAAGCTGATCATATAAATATGTCACAGAACTATGCTATCAAAAATACCTCCCTCTGCAGTGCTCAAGGTAGACATAAAGAGAAAAAAAAATCAGCTCATTCCTACAGCAAGGGAGTCCCATTGCTGGAAAAGAAAACCAAAATCATGTGGAACTGTGGATAATTGTAACAGTTGTGGATCAGGTCTTGATATTCATAAAATTCTGCACACATGATCCAACAGGACACTAAAGGTTTTCTTCTTGTTTGTACTGCCTTGAATACTGCCTGACTCGTCAGTAACATTATTTCTAAAGAAAGGAAAGAGTCAGCAGCATCACTGAGGTGCACAACCAAGAACCAGGAGACACAGCATCTCTTTCTAGACCAACCTCATGCTGACAGATGACTCACAGGGCCAGAATCACTGTAGGCACTATCACACCCTGTGAACAACCCTCTTGCCCTCCAGCGGCCTTGGATAGTGCTCAAAACACAAAGTCTCCTAATTCTATTTGTAACCCCTTTGGTGTTTGGTTTCTACAGTTGGAAAAATGAGGTAACCTTACTTGTGGGGTTTAATTAATGGACAGTTTAAAACACACTGAAAAATTCAGACAGACAGAAATCAGAAGTATAAGGTATTGCCAGAGATAAATACTTTCAAGGTGGCTTTGTTATTGTTCTGGCTACCTGCCCACAGAGCTTTGCATGCAACTTAATACCACCAGGAGGAGAAATATTTGATTTTATAGAATTGTAAGCTCTAGCTGATTAAAAAACTTAAGTGGGGAGGGGGAAAAAAAAGGTGAAGTATTTTATTGTCAGTATTTGTCCAGATGCACTCTTCCAGTCCCCTCTAAAATGTGCTGTCATGATACTCAGCAGTCTTAAGAACAGGGTGAAAGAGTCAGGTGAGGATGGGAAGTGTGTTCCCTCACTCAAAGGATGAACTTGGTCACTATATCTGGGCTACAATGCCCTCTTTGATCTAATCCAAGAAATCTCCTTCTTACAGGACAGGAAAATTTTGCCACTTTAGTTGCGCAGAGCACAGATAGCTGATAGAGACTTGAACTGAGAGGGCCACACAGCACAACATCCTCTTGCCACCCTGGGTCTGGAAGCAGCCTGGCCACGTTTGCACGGATGTGTGCACAACAGGAGGAGCTCTGCCTTCTGCATTTCATTCTCCCGCACTGGCACTTCAAGGATTCATTCAGGCTGAACTACATGAAAGTAATGTGCACCTGCCTGCATGGGAGTGCCTTAGGTCAGGGGGTTTTGCAAACAAGTGTACTCAATGCAGGCCAGGCTCCCTGTCCAAAGCCCTAATTAGAGGTGTAGATCACAATCGGTGTAAGGATGCCCAAGGCTGCACTGACCCTGAAAATGACCATCCTCCCACTCTTCCTTCAGGTCCTTCCCCAAAACAGCGCTGACAAAGCCATGCAGAGATTATTCTGAGACTAGAATAATAAATGGAGTGGTCTGAAAACAAATACACCTGTAGGAAGGGAAACAAATGAGCAGTTAAAGTGGCAGCACTCTGAAAATGTTTGTAGATGGAACTGTACATGAGTATGTCCTAATTCCTTGCTTCCTGTGGCAGTAGTGGAAGAGAAAGAAGTAAAACAAACTTAGTACTGCTAGGAAAGGTGGGATCTGACCCAAAGCAGCAACAAATGCAATGGTAATATTCCCAGCTTACACAATGTTAGCTTTTGACTACACCACTGCTATGACCCTGCTGTAAAAATAATTAAAGTCCTGGTAAGATGATAAAGATCATCTCACAAACATTTTCCTCACCTTATGTTTGCTTGGTAAGTATCAGAATCAGTACAGCAGAATTTGTGCATTCAGGTAGCAGTTATCACAGAAATTATAACATAAGATGAATGCATAATGTGAACAAACTTCCCAAAGACACCAGAATTTAAATTGGTTTTCTTGTCATATGCACTGAATAATGCACGCACTTTTAAACAATCTACAACTCAAGGAAAATAACACAAAAATCAGAAAGGATCTTACAAAAGGAAAAAGGGCCACAGCTAATTTAAGAAGGTGTTTTCTACTGCTATTTTACCTGTCCTTACTCTGACATTAGGAAAAAAAAGTTGACTGGTTTCAGATAGCCATTAGCTGTCCTGTCCTTAGATAATCTCTGAGAGCTGAGAGGGCAGGAATTAATGTACACAAATATAGCACACTTGAAAAATATTAACTAAAGCTGGGAATAAACTATTCTCTAATGGAGGTCTCAGACCTGATTAACAAAGAGAAAAACTGAAGCAGATATTTTCCAAGGGAAATGTATACAACAGAACTATTCCAGGCTTTTATGACTTGATTTTTAAAACTGGCCAAGAAGATATTTAATTTTGTTTACTTAAACAACTTAGAAAAGAAAAACGTCCCAGTGCTTTCCCACTTTGTCAGATGGATTCCAGAGCAGAGGATTAGCTAACTGTTTGGTCTCACAGTGTGCACAAACACGTACTACCTCACATCTGAAAGGGGAACTTGGTCAGTTTGCAAAATGAGGAGAAATGCACGTTGGCCCAAGTTCTCTGTTTCTGTCAGCCTCTATGGTGAAGCAGCACTGTGGGTGACGACATCAGGGAAAAAGTTTTAAGCGTTGGTTTCCAATTCTCACTACAAAAGAAAATTTAGCCTTTCCCTTTCTACTCGTTCATGTAGGAGCAAACAAATGCAGCTTCTGTAAAACCCATAACAGTGCTGCAAGTACTAACAGCATCAGAATTGTGTTAGTAACTAAATCCTCCTAACTAGGGGCTGAACCCCTGGGACAGCACGAACCCTGGCACGTAGCCTCCCAGACAGACTGTCTGTCTGGGGAGGAAGTTGGAGAGAGTGGCTGCAACCTTCTTGCAGCCAGAGCTACCAGAGTAGACCAGAGCTGCTCAGGATCCGGGTGGTGCTGGCTGAGGAGAGCTGTGCTGCCAGGTTGCAATGGTTCAGCAGTGCCCACCGGCAGCTCCTTCTGCCACAGCCCCCCTGGAGGGCTGCCCAAGACTCACAGCTGCCCTCCCTTCACCCATCCTCCTTTCCAGCCTGCAGGGCACTGTACTGGAAATGCGATACCTGCAAGGCCTGCTCAGGGAAAGGTGCTCACTGAGGGTGTATCTTAAGGTTGCTGTTGGCCTTCCTTGCTGTTCGGATGGAATCCTCCCTGCAACTCCTCTCTCACCTTCAGCTCTTCTGCTTCTACATGTTCAGAGGCAAACCACTCTGTCCAGCAGCATCTATAAGCATGCAGAGGATCTCAGAGCCTAGAGTAACCACCCTTGCTTTAAAGCAAAGTTAAGGCATCTTTTAGTTGAAAAATTCCTAGCCTGTTCCTAGAGCTTTATAGTGGGTGGTGCGTTGATCACTGGCTCTTTTCAGCTGTATTACTCTTATTTCGACCAGTGCAAATGCAATCTGGTTTTTGTGCCAGGGGCTTGCTGATTATATTAAATTTTGATAGTGCAGCTTTGGAAGGATTTCTAAGAGAAAATCACTGCTAATGAAGACATAAGTGCAAAATTAGAATATCACTCACATTTCCAGACTGAGCTGAGATCTCACTGGCAAATGGTGTACAGGCAAGACCAGATGCCTCACAGTGGTGAATTGCACCTAATGCCCTTTTGTAATATAGCACAATGTGGCAAAAACGAATCACATTCAGACTCATTTTGTAAGAACAAAATGTTAGTTAGATGTTAAAAGACCCAGAAAAGAGAAGCAGGCAAAAGTAAATGGGCTGGTGTGTGTTATGTCTTTCACCACAGACCTCACGGCTGCTACAAGATGCTGGAAGAAGTTTTGTAGCCTCTGGTGCATGAGATGAACTTGGTTTGGTCAGGTGATTGCAGGGATGGGATTTAGCAGAGCAGATAATCCTTCTGATTCTACCCTCCATGGGAGTTTTTTTGCTAAGCAGAAAGTTATCCTGATGTTGGATCCAGTGGTTTGCAATGTCAGCATTAAAAGCTCTCTCTGATCTTCATGGAGTGAACCATTAATACAATGGTTCAAAATACAAAAGGTTCCAAAAGAATGTGTGGTGCAAGGCCAGGTTCTGACACCCCATTTACTTTACCCTGTTACAGGCTTCAGTATTGATAGTGATGCCATGCCATTTGTGAAAAACAAAATTGTCCAACAGAGCTTCCCCCGCCATGGCATTAAAGAGGAGATAGCGATCCTTAGTGCTTAAACATTTGTTTCAATACAAATTTTCCATTCTAGGATGCTAATTGGAAAAGCCCAACAACAAGAAAACCTAACAAAAGGTCAGGGGGTGTTGTACAACCACCTGGACAAATAAGTTACAGTAGCTGTTCTTGTTTATTGCAGAACACAGCTGGATTTGGTCTTCTATTTCAGGGAAATGATACCAAATTTTACATAAAAGTGTCAGCAGCTTTACATGTAGCCAGGTAAGGAATGCAAAGAGGTCAGCTTCAGGGAGGCATATTTGGAGAGTGTAGTCATATTCAGGCTCAGTTTTTACCAGGTTTTTGCAACGAGGCATGATAATATAAACCTAAAGATTGAAATTCCACACCAGAGTGAGTAGTCGAAAAACACACTGCTCTGACAGTGTTCCAAATAAGTCAAAGCTTAGATGGTGCATAAGTATTGCCTGGGCTTTAGTCAGGCTATCCATTTAAGGCTAAAATGTCACCCTTGATGAAAACAGAAACAACCACCAAAAAAGCACATTTCTCAAATCACTCAATTTATCATACTGCTTTCTGTTGCAGTGCCTACTGGGTTTCACAATCTGTCAGGCTTCTTTCAATATGCTCAGGATCATGGAGGTCTCAGTGGCAAATTAAAAAAGGTGCCTTTGAGATAACACCAGATGTGCATCACATGTGAAGGGTGAGCTTTTTGCGTAATTAACACCACAGTTATTATCACCAACACATTAAATGTAGTCCCAAACATGTCTTCATGTGACTCACATAATAATACCAGAAGCCTAGCAAAAGCCTGTAAGTGACTATAACCTGCTGCTTTCAGTGTTTTAATGCCAATCCCCTGAATTTACTCTGATTTCCTTTCTGGTTCTTATACTATATCACTGTGCACAGCCATTTGCTCCCTTTACTTCTAGCCTCCAGAACATAACATTCATCTGCAACTCATTTTGACTCCTCTGCTGACTCAGCCATAGGCTGAAGTGGAAGCAAAATTAAAATATCAGGGTATGATATCTATCTATCTATCTATCTATCTCACACACACACACACATACACACACACATACACAGATATATATATATATACTTTTTTTTAGCTGGAGGTGTATAGCAAGTCTGGAGACACACATACTTGTCTTTGTGTATCCTTCATTCCTAGTCATAAGGAAGAGATCCTCCATATGCCACTATAGGCTTTGGCTGAAAGACAATTTTATTTTACTTTTGATTTAGTTAGTGAAGACAACAAGGGGATTGAGTTTATGAGAATCTCTTCGGGTACAGTAACCAAACATTGACAGGCGTGAGTAATTCAGCATTGACTTTGTGGCCAGCATAGAAATGACATTGGAGAATTAATGTTTCATTGCCCAAGAGCCCACTTATAAATGCAGCTGTAATTAACAACTGCCTGCTGCGATGCCCAGCAGTAGCGATGAAGGAGATGTAATATGCATTTAGTGCTGTTTAGTTTTCAAAGCAGTATTTTAGCTGGGAATGCCACTCTGTAAGTTCCCTGGGAGCCATCAGTTGAATCTGATTTCACAGACAAGAAACACGAGAGCCCAGAAACATTTGATCTACCGGATATTGCTGGCACTGGTTACTGCTGCCTTCTAAGAACGCAGACCTCTGTCACGTACCTCTCCTCAGGGCACAAATCGCTTTCTGCCTCGCTCAGGGGGAGGTTGCTCTAATTAAAATGCAGATATACCTTACATTTATTCAGGAGGCCACTAAAGGCTTTGCATATTCTTTGTCAACTATGTAAGATATGATCTGCAATCCTCCCCCTCTCCCAATTTATACCTCAGAACAATTAGAATATTTATTAGCGAACAGGTGTTGGTTAATCGACGCAGTATCTGTGACAAGACATTGCAGTTGTAAAAGACTAGTCTGTGCACAGAAACTAGGAACTGAGGACAATCAGGCAGGTTTTCTTCCTGCAGGGCAATGAAATTTTGCTGAATGTTTACATGTCTAAGCTTTCATTCACGTCTGCAGCTTCTGTCTCCTGAATAAAGGAAAAGAGAAGGGACAAACATGATTCACAGAGATCTTATCAGGAAGGCAGGAAGCAGAGGTTTTAGATATCCCAATGTGATATTTTTCACTTCTGAAAATGTGGCAAAAAGGATCAGAATAGTATTCTGGAAAGTAAAGTGATCTTTCAAAAATTAATAACACATCTGTAAGCAGAAATCAAAGGTCCATGCCCTCCTAAGGGCTTCTACTCCAAGTTCCTAGAGCTACTTCCTGTTTCTTTGAATGGCCTATTACTGCACTATCAGCTACTGTTTTTGTGTGTCTGTATCCAGAAAAACCAGTCAGGTTCTTCAATACAGCATCTGCTGCTGCACACAGAGGTAGTCAGGGGCCTTCCTTGTGCTCTGCCAGGGGATGTTATCCAGCATGCAGCACCACAGATGGTTGCACTGACAGAGCGAGAGGCTGGGACGTGTCAGCACAGACACAGGAGCAAGAGATCAGTAGTCTCCTTAAATGATACTTGCTGACACAGAAAATGAGGAGGTTATTGTGCATTTCAGCTTGTTTCTTTTGCACTGTCTTTGTTGTGGATCATCATACCCCTGGCAAAAAATTAATTGTTTATTCACTGCTTTAACCCAGCTGAATTCAAACAAGGCTGAAAGAGTGAAGAGGACTCCATTACATATTCATGAGAAGAAGGCTTTTAAGTTTACTGGTTTGTGTTCACCACCACCACCCCCCTCTTTTGACTAAGTCACTGGTAAAATATGAACAAGGTGCATGTTGACACATTTACACCAGACAGAGAAGGCCTTGCTTCTGTCCTATTGTTCCAAGCACTGCCATGCTCTGTGTCTCTTGTCCATGCCTGAGCTGCACTGGAGCTGCTCTGGAAACTGGATTTAACCTGAGTGCAGCTCATGGTATCTGGTCCAGAGGAGGAATCTAAGGAAATACCTCTAAAATATCCACTCAAAAAATAAGCTGTATGGAGGATAAAGCAAAAGAGCATCAAATGACTGGTTTTAGTTTTCCTACTCTTTGCTTCTGATGGATAGCTGTAGTTTTCAGCTATGTTTTAGGTTGATGCAAGAAGGAATACCCCTTGCTAGCCTAAGGAATAGCTAGAAGACATAAATCATATTTAAAGCTACATCACACTTTCTTACTCCAGGCCACCAGCACCTGCCACTTTTTATATTTAAGGAGGCAAAGCAACCTAACTAAGCTGACCATAAGCCACGGGTGGAGCGGAGAGGGAGGGAGTGTTAAACTGGCCTACATCTGTGATTTCCATCATGGACAGCATCACTCAACACTTACAGGGGAAAGAAACTAGGGATGTAACCAGGCCACCACGAAGTTTGAAGAACTCCAGAATGCAGCAGGCTGGCCAAGAAAAGGCTCCTCTGTCCTTGCACCCTGTTCTTACTCTTGCCATCGAAGTATAAATGTGCATCCAAAAGCATTCACATAGAAGGGATTGGTGAAAGAGATGGGGCTAATAGAAAACAATGGAAACAAATACAAAGCACATTTGGTGGTGAAAGTGGTACACATCACACATCTTCTTCCCAGCAGAGGTTAAAATAAAAAGCCTAACCCTCCCTCAGGCACTTATTTTCAGTGTCCTTTGCACACACCTATGTTCTTAAAAATCCCAACCGTGCAGGTTGTGTTGGTTGGCAAATGCTAGCCTGGAAAAGCATCAGTTCTCACCTTTCTTACAGCAGCCTAGAGTCCTTTCTGCTGCCCTATCCTTAATAAAATGTCAGGAGAATAAGAGTCATTAATCTCAGCATCCCAAGACTGTTACTGATGTCAAGTACCCCCTACATCATGTTATAAATTCACTATTCTAATACCTTTTTTTTGCTACTTTGTTGTTTGGACTCCATTGTGACATTTTGTTCTTTCAAATGAGCCCTGCTAGGAGGATTTTAATCTGAGAGGTAAGCATATTCTTCAGTGTATTTCCAGGCTGCAAAGTGTAAGAGGATGATGCATGGCACAACTGACTGTTATTGAAGGTTAAAGCAAGGTGCCAAATGAAGGCTACAGAGAGGTGAAGTATTTAGTTTTGGCTAACCCAACTCTACTTCTTGCCCCATTCTGCTGCTCTGTGTGTCAAACTTGATTGTGGTCTATCCCTGCTCTTTCTACTGGCAGTTGATGCTTCTCACCAAGAAGTGATAAAGGAGATTATTTCTGGAAAGTGTATTGCAAAGAATAATTAACTCTGATTTGCAGATGTCAGTGCATTACTTGAGATCTTCTCTTGCATTATTTAAGCAATAAGGTTGGTGGGGGTTTATGCTGGCTTTGAGAAACTGGATTTATTTTTTTTTTAATTATCTGCTAATTATGAGAGGTTTTAATCCATCCAGAAGGCTTTGTTCAAACATTACCTGTTGCATGTGAGGCGTGACAGTTTGCACCAACAGAACCCAGCTCTACTAGGAGAGACTTCAGAAGATTACAGCTTTGAAGTGCAAAGCCTCAACCAAAGGCACTTCTGCAAATTATGTAACCCTTGATTTCAGAACTGGCAGAAAATGTTCTTCCCCCTTCAGAGGCAGCAACTGTTATTACACATTGTACCAATTAACATCTTCTAACAAAACCTTGAACAAACCCTCTTGGAATTTTGTAGCTCTACTGCCTTAGAATTATATAATGCAGGCTGATATTGGGTAACACTAATCTGAGTGATCCAGCTCTCCCAATTTTTTAAGTAATCAGAAATATATGAGAAAGCTTACAAAATTTTTCAGATGTATGCCAACATAGCAAAGAAATTATGTAGCTTTAGATAGAAGTCTGCTTTGTATGGCAGTTTTTCAGACTCCTTTTGCCACTCTTAGTAACATACTCTTTTCCTAACACTTCTGCTTTTCTGTTTGTTTCCTCCACCCCCAATTCCAGTTGCTGAAATCAAAAAATTAAGTCATAACCACTGCAGACATTCCCCTTTCCTAACTCTCTTCAAGGCAGAATGTAAAGACCTTGAACACCAAAATATGCTGGAAACAGATTTAACAGGTGAAATTTCTCCCAGAGGCACAACATTTTCATGGTGATGGGTCTCTATTTTAAACCTAGTGGGACTGCTGCCAGGATTTTCCTGGGGCTTCCTTTTCTCAAAGGAAGAAAAAGCCAAATAAGTAAAAAGAAAAAAAAGAAAAAAAAAAAAGATACAAAATCCAAATACTTTCCCAGAGCAGGTCACAGAGCATGGATACCCACAGCTCTGTTACTCATAATTCAGGTTTATCCCACAGTGGACCAGGGATGAAGCCTCCATGAAAGGCACAGGAATTTCTCCTGTAAGTTGCAGCATGAAACACTGAATACACAGGAGCATTATCAGAACAACAGCAATTAAGATATCAGTGTCTTGGGAAACACAGTAACAAGAATGATTTCCCAGCTGACATCATTGAATGTGTACAATATAAGCATTCTCAAACCACTGGGAGCCATCCAAAATTGCTTTGCTAAAATAAAGTTTCATCAACCCTTACACACTTTTCCCCCACATTTCAAAAACTTCTGTCAGCTATAGTAGCTCATGAATTTTGTTGGAAGTAAAGCCAGAGGCTTTCCTTTGTAAGGCACTTCACCTAAGGCACGGCAGCCTTAGGGCATTATCAGACATTTTATCTCTGGAGGAAATACTCCAGGGGTTGGGTAGCTCTAACCCAGCACCAAAAGCACAAAAAGGTCAAACCCAAGCATTACTGTTCCTTTTGGGAGGAAAGCAAACAGCATGGCTCTGTTTCCCAGTCAAGGCAATTGTTTGCCATCCTCAAGGATGCTCCCTCAGGACAAGACAACACACACCCCCTCCTCAGAGAAAGCAGCACCACAGTGCAGGAATTGTAACCAGCTCCCTTTGCAGAGTCCTCTTCTGTTCTGCCGAGGTGACTGAGGTGGGTGATTTGATCTGGAAAGTGTCCTCCTTACTCTGAAGTCAAGGGAGAGGATTTTTCTAAATCATGATGTTTTTCTTTCTTCAGTCCGGTCTTGACTTACGAGTCATTAAAGATTACCTTGATTTGAAGCAGGAATTTTTCCAATGTTTTTGATTTCCTCCCTCAAAAGCCTGCTCTGTTCCTTCAGGGTTGCACGTAGCCTCAGAGGGCCTTCTGTTTTCAGTAGGGTTCACACTGGCTGAGCACATAAAAAGCAGCCTTGATGGTGGGTGGCTTTCTGCTGTGAAGTGTGACACCGACCTCCGCCTTCCCCTGGCACTCACACCTGCTCCATATAATTCACATCATGCTTCTAAAAATGAGTTCAGAAAACCCTTTGATACAAGTTCATCAAGGTCTCACTCAGGCAGGGGAGTACGTGTAATTTACTCACAAGAGGCCAGTGTGCTTAGCACAATGGGCTGCAGCTTTGCACCAGCGGGTTTCAGCTGAGAAGCAAATAGGTGTGACAAACCGGGCACAATGTGCCCACCACATCAAACACAGACAGCTCCTGACAAATAAACAGGTCATGAGAACTCATAAAAAAAGTTCTCTTTTTGTGCCTTACTGAATGCAAGAGACATATATTCAGAGCATGTTGGTGCATTTTGGCCAAAAAGAATCACAAAGTGAAATAAAATAACAAAATGCCAATTAAAAAACCCAGACACACACACACAAAAAATAAGAACAACAAAACAACAACAAACACAAAAAGAAGAGACAGGTTCTGGACTGATCCTTCTTCCAATAAAGTCAGCAGGAGTTTTGTTGTGTGTATCAAAGCTCTCACAAACTGGCTTCCTTCCCCCCATGTCAGTTAATCAAAATATCATTAAGAGAGAGCAGGTTGGTTTGCGTAGAAAGATTGGTTTGTGTAGAAAGAAGACATGCCAAAATGAAAGAGAGAAAGAAGGTGTTAAATCATCCCAGAAGTTTTTTTACCAACCTAATATCAATTTACAATGAATACTGAAGCAGGATGACAGAAGTCTGACCCATATGTTCTATGAACACAAAATAAGCCAGTTACATATTTAAAGACACCTGAAGTGTCAGCTGAAACTGATGCCAGTAGTAATTTGAAAAAGGATACAATTTTTTCAGAATCCAGTGTAAGACAGCAGATTTCTGTAGGTTTTCCAGAGAAGATGATTCAACGCCCCAAACCATTGAATCAGTGAACCATAAATTGGAATCATAACCATGACTCACCTCTTATATTTGCAATATAGGTTGCCTCTGGACTTGTAACTTGTTTCCTGTCCTAAAAGATGTTCTCCCTGTTCAATTAGCAGATGTGGGTCACTGCATGGTCTCATCTATTGTGCAATTAAGAATTATTTATAACTATTTATGTCTAAAAAGACTCAAAACAAGCAAATCTTAACCTTGGAGTTCTTAGCTTTCAAGCTTCTACTGTTCCTTTAGTAAATTAAGTATGATTTCTTAGGAGCTGGGGAAAAGGGACAAGGGACCTCCACCACCCCATTCATTAAATGATTGTTGAATATTTTCACCACTTTTCTGCCTTTTGTTTTCATGGCTCTACCTCTGCCCAGTGCCTTTGCTCACTTAATTTAAACACCTTTCTACCAATTCTGAGTCCCATTTCTCATCTTTCCCAGCAGTCTCCAAATTCAGATTTCAAGGGGATCACAGAATTTTCTCCTCGTATTCTCTTTTGACTCCTCTTTCTCCCCCATACTAGCGGTGTCATTTGTTAACCCTGCCTGCAATTACAGGAGTCAATAAGAAATGAGCTGGTTGTACCCGGGCAGTTTCCACTGACGTAAGGGAACACACACAGCTGGCTGAAAGGAGCCCCTTCTCTTTGAGGGATGTTCAGTAATGGATTTGCTGCACCTAAAGCAAAGTTTTATTTCAACACTTGTTTTTAAAAAGCAGCAACCAGTTGTTCACACCCCAGTGATCTGTGTAATTGAGTTCATGACATATCGCAATGTTTACTAAGAAAGTGGCAGATGGCAATGACTGGGTTTTTTTCTTTCTTTTTTTTTTTAATTTAAAAAAAGGGCACATATGTATATCATGACTATGCTTAGGGTATTCCTGTTGAAAACAACTTTTATTTAGTAAAGGATATTAAAGCTTGTTTAAAAAAACATGTCCTCCATGAGATGAGTGGCAGACGGAGTTAACAAGCTCACGTGCTATTTTACTTAAAACATTGAGTAATAAGAGGTTGTGTGTTTTAAAAAATGTATTCCTGGCATAATTTGTAATCCTTTCCTGGGGAGAGGACATAAACACTCTGAGGAAGGTGGCATGGCTCTGAGGAGAGGGCATTTCTCCAACGCAGAAGGGCTAGGCTTGGAAAAAGGAAAGGTTGGTTCTTCATTAAAAACTGCTGTTGAATCTCAAAGTGAGAGAGAAACAAGGGCAGCCACACCATGCAGGTTTATGCTCATTTCCATCAAACTAGCAGATACAGAGGAGGCAGGTCACAGTTGCAAGTACCCATGAAGGATGGAGATTTTGAGGCCACACTTGGGCATTCAAAAGGACAAACTCCCGAGAGGGAAGTAACCGTCTTAGTAAATCCAGAGTGAAATTGCACACTTTGCCCTGTGCTTGCCCTGGCTCTGCAGATTAGTTACAGTGCCCTGCTTGAGGGACTGTATTTTCTTAGCAGGTCAAACTAAAAATACTAAAGCCACCTTTCTAGCGGCCAAGATGTGGTCAAGATCTTCTAAACAGTGTTTTCCATGTACATGTGACACACTGTGTAAATCACACGGACCTTGGGTCTGCAGACTCCTCTTGTTCTCTCATGATGCAGATGGGTTTGCTCTTTGCCAGTCACTGGTTCATCTCTTTCTTCCTTCAGCCTCACTGGACAGAAGCATTTAAACCCTTTCAGGTTGTTTCCAGTTCTCCCAGCCCAGATTCCCCTTCCCTGTCTCACAGCAGCTGGGGAATGTAGGCAGACTCTCCAGTGATGTCTGAAGGAAGTACAGCATGCTTGTCTTGGTGACTACCAAGGGTTTCAGCAGCTGTTGTCAGTGACTGCTTGTCCACAGATATGCAAGAATGGTGCAGGTTTGGAGAAAGTATTTGTGCTCCAGAGGCAGATGGTTTAATAATAGTGGTCAGAAAAAATTATATTTAAAAAAACAGTGGAAAATCATATATTAATTAATAACTACTTGAATAAGACTTGAAGAAGAAAATGCTAGAAGTTGATTAGCATGACCCTTTAGATGGCAAGACATTAATGGAATGTTTTCTACCTTGAGGATTCAAAATTAAATTACTATTCCAGGCTGGGCTACATCTTGCAACATCAGATCAGCATTTCCTGCCATGAAATCAGTGAAAGTAATTCAGAAAGCTGGAAGCAGAGAAGATGTCAACGAGAAGATTGGCCTTTTATTTTCCCTTAAATGATGCAGATGTAACGATGTATGACACTGTGTTTATGAAAACACTCCACACTGACCCTACACCTGAGCATGGGCAGGCAACAAGGGTATTTCCTTTCTGTCATGAGGCTGGTGCTTGCTGCCAGTGCTGGTCTGCCGTGGAACACGGCCGTCTCAAAACATTGCTCAGTTAAATCTCAAGGACCTTTAGAGTCTGTGCACTCTGTACGTAGAAAAGACTCAAACACTGCATCTGAATTAACACAAGCTTTTATGAAGGTTCAGTAAGCTTTGTTCCTTTCTAAACAGACAATTCACTGAATACTAGAGTTAGATAAATAAACCTCACAATCCTTGCAGTAAGACCTGTGGCTTGCAGTGAGTGTTTAACCACCACCCAGGCAGAGTCAGCCTTCCATGGTTGTCTCTACCCTGATAATTACACATGTAATTACTCTGAACCAGGAAGAGCTGTAACAAAGAGCGGACCAGGTCAGGATACGCTCTAGCTGGCTGCTTAGGATGTTCCCCGAGGAAGTGAAAGCCACGAATTCAAATGTCCTTGAGCAGTAAAGAAATACCAATGGTTTTGTCTCCCCTTTTGCAAATGGGTGGCTAAAAAGCTGCCACCACCATTTCATGCAGCTCTGCCCAGGCAGAGCTCTGCGATAATTGCTACAGGCTTGGAGTCAGGTCTTCAGGTCCCCTAGTGCAGCATGGAGGTTTTGGGGCTGTTTTTAGACAGAAGCATCTCAAACTCACATTAGGCACCTGAATCCTTCTGGAGAAAAGCCCTTTACCTACCACTTCAGTCACATCTGTTTCCCCCAGGTAAGACAGATGCTGCTAAAGCAGGGCCTGAATAAAATCCAAAACATGTTCATTTCCTTGATTTGACTTTTAGAAAACAAAAAATTGAGAGAACCTGCACTGCTTTCATTTCTTTTTTGAGACAGCTCTGCATTCATCAGCATTCTGTGCTCCAGTTAGCACAATTCTATTTTCCAATTTTGCAGACTAGTAATCACTTGAATTGCCAAAAGAAGCTTTTTATTCCAATGGATGACTCTGAGACAAAGGCTGTGCTGTGCCCACCTGGGTTGCTAGTGAGCAGCAAGTGGGTGCCAAGTACATGACAGAAGCGTAAACACAGCAGGAGAGACTGGGATACACTTGATATTTAAAAAAAAAAAAAAAAAAAAGTACAAGCACTTTTGATATTACCTTGAAGGAAAAAAGTGACAGTGGGAGTTGACAGAGAACAGACTGTCTGCTCCAACACTTCAGCAGCATTGAAGGAGAAGAAAACCAGAAGCTGGAAAAGCAGCCAGCCTGTATCTGACATGCCTAATGACAACTATTCATCGTGTTTCAAAGTTGGACATCTGGGTTCTTGCTCTTTGCCACCATCCCGGGAACTCCTTCTGTGAAGCCTTGGTGGCTTCTCACAGCTGCCAGGACAGCATGAGGATGTGAGGCTGACAGGACCACAGGATCTTTCTACAGGAGCTGTGAATGGAGGTGCCAGCTCTGCTGCAGCACTCCCTGCCCATGTCTGGGGCGGTAAGCATGCAGTTACTCACCTGCTATTATTTGGAGACCAAAGGCCACTGTCTTGACCCACGCCTGGCAGGTGTTACCTTGCTGTTTGCTGTTGGAGGAGCCTCAGGGGAAGAAGAGAGGGGTGGAATTGATGCTTAAGAAGTTGAAAAGAATTAAAAAAAAAAACTAAAACCAACCCTGGCCCCCCCCCACCAAAACAACAACAACAAAAAAGCCCCACTTGCTCCATCTAAGTTCATCTATTCATCAATTTACATAAATGGAAAGAATAACATGGAAATTATTTACCAAAAAGTCTAGTGCGCTCTTTCACTATTACAAAAATAAAGTATTTTATATGTCGCTGTATAAAAATAGCCCATGACATCAGCTCTGTTTTGCCTCAGCTCCAGAAAAAGCTGTGGACTACATGGGACGTGTGTGGGCTTGGAGGTATTTTTAGGTTGCGCATTGGGGACTGTTGGGAATAAAATCGGTACTAAATCTGTCTCATTCATTCAGGGAACAAAATTCACTACAAGGGAAGGGGAGAAAGCAGAAGCAGCTAATTTCTCTCACAACACCATGCTTTAGACACTTCCCCTGCATCGCCAAACAGAGAGAGAGGAGCAGCAGCCCCCTCTGGAAGAGCTAATTCATGTTTTCCCTCAGCTGACCTTTAAAAGAGCCCAGAAAGACTAAACAAGGCTGGAAGAATCCAGATTCTGAGGCTAAACAGCATAAACTTTCCAAGGAGCCCCAAGAGCCACATGTTGCCAGCACCCCCACTGAGACAACAGTGTTAGTTGCAAATATCCTGCACCAGCTTTTGTATCTCCTCCTCCTCCTCTTCCTCACCTTCTCCTCTCCCTCACCTTCTCCTCTCCCACAGAACCAAACTGTGTGTAACCTTTTGGGGGCTATTTTCCGTCACATTCCTGAGCCTTAAGAGATTCAGATTTTCAAGTTTTTATCTACAGCTTCAGTAATGAGGAACTTGGACATTCTGAATTTGAAGCCATGAAATTCTGAAGCCATGAAATAACCAGACTGAATAAAACTTGCAGCTACGTTTTTTTTAACAAAAAAAAAAAGAGCAGAGTGATTACATTACATGATTTGCGATGTAATTGATAGCACACAGCACAAGCCTGTTTCATTAGTGAGCAAACAACAACAGTAATCAAAAGACATCTTTTTAAAGCACTAATCTCCCATTAAGGGACAGCTGTGAGGTTTCATGGGCGATGTCACTCTGGGTACCAGAAGAAATCACAGTGTGTTCACATGCAAGGTTTGAAATCAATTTATGAGAAAACATGAGCAGGTTGCAACTCCATTTCTGTTCCTTGCAGGAGTCTTCAAAATAATAAGGGATATTCTGAAAATTCTGTGTTTTTTTCAGATTATAGGTTAGAAATATTATTAAAATAGGAGCTATAGGAGAAAGGCAAATTACTAAGGAAAGAGCTGCCACAAATTTGCAGATTATTGTACCAAGGCAGAGACCAAAAACCAGACGCTCTCAGTGTATTTTTATTACAGTTACCTTTTGCATGCAGTGCTTAGCTCATGAGTTTACGTGCCAGGTACCCTGTCTGCACCAGGAGTACTTGTGCGTGCACAGCAGATAACAGCTCCTCTCTGTCCTGCTCTGTTATCAAGCCAGGAGTCCCAGGGCCGCCTGCTCTGACTCACACACCGACAGAGCCCAGGCACGGGGAGGTGCAGCTGTGGCCCCACCACTCCGAGCTGTGGGTTGGGTGTTTGGTTCCGTTTGCCATATCTTCGTGGTCAAAGACTTCATGGAGTGTGACTCAGTGCTGCAAACGGCTAAGTGGTGCCAAGAGCAGCAAACAGCCTCAGAACAGCCTGTTTAGTAAACCAGTCAGCAAATACCTACAAATGAGGGAAGAGCTTAAAGAAGTCTGGAATTCCCTGGGAATGAATCACAAACACTAAAACCTGCCCAAATTTAGCACGTAGTGTTTTCCAAGCTGAAGGAGTGTACCAAGGTGAAACACTCAAAGTTTGCAAAGGCAGCTCAGCCCTGGCTCTTTCACAGATAGATCCCAAAGCACTTTGCCAAGTAGGTCAATATCATTACACTCCCTTTTTAAGCAGGGTGACAGAGGCTGGCCTGAGGAGGGGCAGTCTGCAAGCAAGAAGTGTGGCCAAGGGCAGAACAAAAGTCTTCTTTGTCACTCACCAGTGACCTTCCAGTCTAAAAATCCAGATACTCTCTTTTGTTGGGATGGGGAGGGAAGGAGGTTGTTTCAACTTCAGATTTGTGCTTTGAATTAATTATGCTTTAAATGTATTCAATCTAATTGTTCAAATTTTAATTTTTTCCCCTTATCAAAGACATACTAAAAAACCCAACAACTTTGTAAGAGAATCTGTTTAAACCAAAGCCAGTCCCACTGTAATTAGTTCTTAGGTCCATGGGGCAGTGAGCCAACACTTGATATCTAAATGGCCCCATCCTCCCTGTTACCAAAATTCTGAATAAAATTCGTATGATTCATACTGCTGACACAACAGCATCGAACACAGGTGTTTGCAGAAGCCAGACGAGACACTGGTAGAATCCATCTGTTCCCATTCCCCAGTGCAACGCTGGTTTGTGAGCTTACAGGTTAATGGAAGCATAACAACATACAGCAGAGCCATGAGGGAGAAGGCAGGAGCTGTGATGGGGCAAATGATCACAGTTCTGGCTCCAGAGAATATCCTATACCCTGCCCCACAGTTAACCCCTCTTCTCCCACCTAGACCTCTTCTCTGGGGCAGACTCCTCAAAGATCACTGTCACTGAGGAAAACAGAGAAAAATGCTATTGAGTAAGGTGCTTGAAAGGTGAAGGATGGGTCTATTGTATTTGTCCTCCTCAGCTGCTGAAAGCAGGAACACAGAATAATTAAACTCCATGCCAGCAAAATGTTTAAATGTGACTGCTTTGTTTCTCTGAGTCCTTATTACAGAATCCATTGGTGGTGATGGTGGGAGATTGCCATGCACAAGCATTATCTCCACGTTCCATTGAAACAGGTCTTTCTCAGGAGCTTCACTGCTGCTCCAACAGGTGTTACCTCATGTGATGCCCAAAGTTCTCTAATTTTAGTTTATTGTTTCCATCTCTTCCAGTCTCTCTTCTTACATTAGACAAATTTCCCATCAAGCATTGATAATACAATAGGAAAATCTCACTGTGCTGCCTCTGGGAGAGCTTTTGATTTGCCATCGGCCTTATGAATACTTTTACTCTGAGTTTCCTGGGAAGCAGTATCAACTACATCTAGTCCAGCATTAGTTAAATTATATGATTCCTTCTGTTACAAAGATTAAGAGGAATATTACTTTCTAATTGAAAATTGAAGTTCTTTTAGAGAGAGTCTCTGAAAAAAAGCCATCTGAAAGATACTTGCTCCTCTAAACCATGCCCATGTGAACAGCACTACAGCTTGCTTACAGGGTGAAAACATGTTTCTCTGCCACATCAAGCCCATCCTGCTCTCAAGCAAGGGAGAGGAAGAAGGGTCTTGTGTACTCTGTATGCTTTGTGCACCCCTTGTCAAGAACTGCCTGAAAATTAACTAATGAAGTCCTTCCTTCAGTCAGCTTCAATGAGGTTAAACATATTTGTGCGGTATAGAAATGAGTGGTCTTTTACACACAGTTTAATACACAAAGTAGGAGAGACACGGGTTTTGTACAGTTAAAGTGACATTTATGCTCTTAGAAAAGCTGACTGTTCTTCCAGAGAAAATTGTTAACATTAGAAAAAAGACAACACTTCCTCCTTTAAATTACAATGAACTATTGTGGGGTTTTATACACCTGGCCATTATCAGTTGTCTCAGCTCTATTTATCTAAACTCTGTTTATGATCATAAACTCTGTTTATGATTATATACAATATATAACATATATTGTAGCACACCAATAAAACTAGATATGAGTCACACCTTAGACAATGCAGAGTTCAAGGACATTCATCCGTTGCTTTTATTGATAGTTGTGGTGAACTAGGCCAGTCAACTTCAGCCCTCCACCAGGAATGGAAAAACACCAGCATGGCAATCCATATCCTAGTAATCCTCAGCTTTTGGGGCAAGACCATACAAAAAGGGGGCAAAACAGTCCAGGCAAGGGCCACTACTGCTTTTCCCTAATGCTTTCACTCTGCACTCCAAATGTTGTAAGAAAGAATCTCTAAACTTACAGACTCCCTTGCCCTGTGCCTGGCTCCCTTCCAGCTGGGGAAGCACATGAATAGAGCAGCTGGAGACATGAGAAGGCTCAAAGAAAAGAGGTTAACTAGGCGATGTTTGAACTCCTTTTTTTACAGCTTTAAGCAAGCCCTTGCTAAGGGCCTGAAACCAGGAACTGCAGAACTTTTAAGAGCTTATTTTGTATCATTCTCAGCCCAGAGTATTTATTCTTTGTCTTTGTCGCAGAACAGAGGAAGGAGAGGATCTTCTGCCAGACTGACAAGGAACCTTAGCACTCCACTAATTTCCAAAGGTTCTGTTGTGATTCTTTCTTTAGGCCCCCATTCCCAGGACAATGGGGTTCTCAACAACACCTGCAGACAGGACACAAAGCTGCCTCCCTGCTGGGCTGCTTGGCATTGCTGCCCCCTGCACTAGTTCCCTGCAACTTCGTGGGCAGCTGTGCGGTGCTGCCAGCCTCTGGAAACCACCTCCCTTTTCAGTGCCTAGCAAAGGGCTTTCTTTGAAAATTATGGTCATCATCATTATCTGTCAGTTTAAGAAAAGGTGCACTAAATGGAAAGTCAGAAAGTTCCTTATTGCTCTCTGATAAATATCTGACAACCATTAAAAACTGTGTTCTGCAACAACCCAGGGCAGGGAAATAGCATTTCCCTGTCCTCCAGGGCTTAGAAGTGCAGGCATGCCCAGCCCAGTGACACGCTAAGCAAACATGGAATATCTGGCCCTTGTTGGAAGGTTTAAAGATATGTGTTTCTCACAAGGCTCCCCTCCCCTCTCCACAACCTGGGGGCTGTTTTGGAGGAGATAAACACACAACACAGCTTCGAGGTGTTTCTGAAATCCATCCCCTGCCCTTTCATACCCTGAGTCACTCAGAAAAGTGCTTTGAAAATCTAGATTCAAGCTACAGGAGGTCAGTGTTTGGTGCAGCACACAGGACATACCTAGGAGCTTGGCCTGCTGTACTTCTTTGTGATACTGCAAAGAAAATGGGATGCCTCTGTTTTCCCAAGCCTCACACCTCCTACAGCCTCAGTTGCCCCCCATGACTACTCACCCAGGAGAGCAGCAGGGCAGGGCAGGTTCAGCTGCTCTCCCCCAGGCTGTGGGGATGGGGAGCAGTGCAGATACTTAGACCTATGTCAGAGCTTTTGATCACAGAAGTCCTCCAAATCCCTGACCAAAGCATAACCAGCTAGCAGTAACAACAACAAAATGATCCCTGAGCACACTAATGCCAATTGAAAAGGATAATATCTAAGTTACTGTCAAGCTGTTATGAAATCCAAAGTGGAGAGCAGCATTTCCCCGTGAGCAAAGCAATGGATTAGCTCTCAGGGGTTTGTCCCCTGTGCAGTCAGAACTGATATCCTATTCTATTATGTTATGAACATGTTGGATCTAAAAAAGGAATAACTTCAAATGTTACCAGAAATATCTTCTCTTCATCTCCCTGTGCAAGGGCTGATAAGAAACACTGTGGTGACGTTTGCTATCACTGCTTTTGTACATATCTTTTAGCAAGGACAATGACAAATTGGATTTTGACTTCCTCCTCCTATTTTGTTTAGATTCAACTTAATAGTTGCTACAGTTCCATGTAATGGAGTCCATAAACACATTCTCTCACTGTATTTTTAGATTGTTTGTAAGAGGCTGAAAAGAGCAACAAATCTGAGAGCGTTTCTTATTCAGAATGATTTCCCTAAAAATTTCTAACAGGAGTCCTCAAGCTCTACATAGTTTGTATGTCAAAGTACAAGGCAGACTGGCTTAATCTGAATGGCCTGATGGATCACATGGAATCATTTCTGAAAAAAAATTTATACATCTCAGCTGCATGTGGCAAAGGAAAGCCCCATTAAGAAGGTCATAACAGCTATACAAAAATTACAAGGATGAAAAAGAATAAAATAGAGAATAGAGTAACACAGGTCTATGAAATGCATTTGAATCTGCAGTTCCTCTTACCCTTTCCATTTCAGGGAGGAAAAAATGCACTCATTGTGTCAATAAATCTGCACATTTGGAGGCATTTTAGTGCATGCCTAAATGCAAGTCTATGGTAATAGGACATCATTTGGCTTACAAAACTGAGGACTTAAAAGTTAAGAAATAGCAATAGGAGGATTGCCTTTGCAATCTGAGATATGTCCTCACGTATGCAGGCATGTACACACCTCAGTATGAGATTGCTTGTAGCTATAGCTCTCCCAGGCCTAGCAGGGATACAGAATCTGTCACATGTTGTCTCTGTCCTTCAAAGTACAAGGCCAGCAGAGGGAATCACACTTTACTATTGGCTGGGGACAGGATGGAGTACACCCTAACCAAGAAAAAAGCTTGTGGGTAGAAGCAATATTTTTCATTAGCCCAATTAGGATAGTTAGGAAAAGGAGAAAACCTTCTAGGCAGACAAGTGCTTTTACAGGTCAGAAACAGATTCAGCAAATTCCCAATAAAGCTGCAGGCATTTGCTCTGGAGAAAACAAACAAACAAACAAACAAACAAAAACCCAAAACCAGACAAAACCCTAAAACCAACCAAAAATCTGCCTCTCCAACCGCAGGATCTGAGCTCCATGGAGGCAATGGCCTCCTCAGCAGACAATGCAAATCCCTGTAGATGGGTGCTTGTCTGTCACAAGGGTTGAGACCTGCTTTTCCCCAAGCTATGTTTCATATCCTGGAGGGGCTCTTCCTCCCTAGCAATCACTCACTGTGGCTGCAGAGGTCGAGCAGAACCAGGCTTCCCAACTGCTCTGGGTGAGAGAAGAGTAATGGTACAAGCCACAGGAGGATGGAGGCAGCACAGGGCAGGAGCTAATCCCTCTGCACCCATGACAAGTCAGGGCAGCTCCACCATCCAGCCCACAAGGTAGATTATATTCACCCGGGTCTGGGTCTCCCCTCCCCACCTAAATCACCTGCAGCCTGCCTGAGGCATCACTGTGCTCCAGCTGCCCATCAGCATTTTGGCCCTTTCTCTCATATATCTGTCTTCCAAGAAAAGTTATATTTCTTGTATGCTTCCTCATGGTGCTGGCTGAAAGGTCTAAGGATTGCGGGAGCTGCATTATGGAAAAAAACCCAACAGATAAAAGGAAGGGATAAATGGGAACATTATGAAAGCAGTAGGCCAGATACACCAAGATTCCAAGGTGGGTCTGTTAGTAATTTGGAATGCATTTCTCATTTAGGAAAGCTGGTACCAAGAGCTGCAGATCGTAGGTGAATCATCAGGTATTTACTGGAGAGTAAGGGGGGGCAGTGGCTGTCCTGGCAGCCTTGCTGATGTTCTTCTGAAATTGGAATATGCACACAGCAATTCTTTTCTCCTTATCTAGTCCTCAAAACTTCTTGTAAGTATGCATGCTTGCAAGTCACCCCAGGTTAGCTTTGTCAGAATAACAACCTACCATTCCACATACACAGGCCTGGCTTTTCGGAATTCCCTTGAAGGTTGAAAGCCATTAAGTTGACATGTTTTTCTCCATGTGATTCCCCTGGTATGGCTTTGTGGTGGCCTGATGTCATACCTAGCCACCAAAGACCATGATCTAATATGCCATAACTGTTAAAAAATATAGTGTCCAACACATTGGTTTCCAAACCTCACAGGGAAAATATTTATGCCATAAATTTTCTCAGCTTTTCAAAGAGAAGGGCCCTGAAAGATGACATTTAAAATACCATATGGTATACTTGGTGAGTAGGAACATTAAATGGGTGAATTTGCTTTTTAATTTATAATTATTTTACAAAAACATTTGGTACTTCTACAGAATATAGAAAATATTCTAGAGACATGAAAGAATGTTCCTTTCAAAGTCCAGGTCTCTTTTATACCATACTGGCAGTTCAGCAGTTTGACATTGCTGGAGCAGTATAAAGCAGCTTCTGGGTGAGAATCCAGTTCAGGCAGTGGGGAATTGCAGTTTAACAAATCAATCATTTGCAGGCTGGAATTGAAGAAAATACTTATAGGAAAGAAGATGCAATTCATCTGCGGCAAAATGATGTCAGCATTGAGGGTAAGGCAGCAGAAGATATTTTCAGGACATTGTGAACAGGCAGGAGACTGTGAAGGGGCAAAAGTACATTAAAAAAAAAGAAAAAAGACAAAGTCTTCAAGACAGACTTCAGTGTTGCCACTTATTGCTGTTTCATTTCCAGCAGCTGAGATTCTGTGCCATTTTACAAACACGCCATTTGTGTTTAGAGCTAAATGGGTTTATCTTGAAATGCAGCCCTTTTCCTGAGAGCTTGTGGCCTGTACAGCTTTCTTTCTGCCTTTTTTTTCCCCCTTTGCCCAGCTATGCGTTCATTCCCACATTTGACTAAGGTGGAAGCTGGCAGTCCCTAAGAGGCAGGGGAAGGGCTGGAATTTCCCAGGTCACATGCCGGACTGCAGCCTTCTCCCAGGCATGGGGCACAACCTCTGAGCAGGAAAGGTGCTTACAGCTGCTTTCTGTTCTCCAAGACGAGTTTAATAACGTTACTGTCTAAATTAATTCACTCTCTGCAGAGCAAGAAATACAATCGCTGCTACCACAGGCAATCTTCAATGCATGCATTTCCATTTCCCCCTCCTTGCAGTGAGTCAAGGAAAGAGTGTTGTTCATTTCTCTCCTTACTGACGTCTCACAGGCTTTGCCAGCATGATGGTCCTGCAGCTGGTTGTGGCACCTCAATGATCCCAAATTTAGAGGTGAAGGCATGGGGGCATCAGACGTTCCTGGCTGCAGCTCAGGCTTGGCCAGATTTTCCTGGGGGGCAGGCATCCCAAGTGGTCCCTTACTCTGCTCTGATGCCAGGCTCCACATCTGGGCTGATGCAGACATAGATTGGGACCAGAGCTGAATGTTTTGGGGCAGCTCCAGCAAACTGGGCTCTGCCTCAGATCTGGCAGGCGGAAGCTTGGGCTGCAAAAGCTGGGAAATCAGTCTAAAAATAACGTATTTCAGTAAAAGTTTGTTTTTCAACTCTGTTTTTCTGCCTTACACGCTAGAAATGTTGGGCAAGTGGTTTTTGGTACCAAGAACTGCCTTTTCATTAGAAAAGAATGTCCCCACCAACCACATCCCCATGTAAGGAAAAAGCAGCAACTTACTGGTAAAGCTGTTAAGTGGGAAGGCAGAATTACATTCTCTGCTAAACCTTACTGTCATTTCAGTGAGGCTTCGATGGTTTCAGCAGCTCCTTACTGGGCGTGATGCATGCACGGAGGTCAGCACGAAACCCACTGGCCCAGCTGAGGGCTGCTGAAAGCAGGAGCCTCACCAGGCTGCCAGGCAGAGCCTCTGCTCCCTGCTGCATCCAGGGCATTGAGGTCTGTGTGTTTACATAAATCAGAGAAAGCATGGGACGAAATGCTTCTCCATTAAGGCTGCGGCTGGGGTCGTGCCTTCCGATTTTTTGAAAAGCCCAGAAAACCGAACATTTTGCACTTATTATTTTTGGGCTGATGGAGGAATGTCCTGCTGACAAAATGAATGCATGGAGAGTGTTATGGAAAGAGGTGAAAAAGTTTCTCTTACCTTGCACAGAAGCGTGCCACATGCGGCTTGGTCTGTCAGCTGAGGGAACTCATAAGCTGTAACCAAAACTTAAAGGCTCACAGGACCACAAGGCAGTCATTGCTGGGTATTTGTGTGAAAAAAGAAATTATTATTATCCATATACATATATATATGTGTCCTGGAAATAAGAAAAGGTTGAGAATAGTTTTTATTCTGATTTTGTACACAAATTCTGGTTTTATATTTTATTTAATTCTGGTTTGGAACAATCTCAAATTCCAATACCTGGGGAAAAAATAAGCAAAAGGAAAAGTTTGGGAGATACAAAGTCTGGACACAGGATGGCATTTTGGAACATGGTTTCATTTCCTGTTAAAAACAAAACCAAATGCTGAACTATTTAACCCAGCCACAGTATCCTGCTGATTCAAGAAGCCCTTCCATTCAAAGAATGTAAACTCTGCTATGACAGAAGCTGAGAGCTCTTTTTTATGGAGAGCAGGAAACTTTTAGAAAAGGCCAGTTTATGACCTGGTTGGAGAGCTGGAAATAATTAAGTGTTCTTGTCAAAGGTCAAAGTCATAGGGTTAAATTCCTAGGAACTCAAAACAACCCTCAGTGACTGTGCCAAGACTGATCATTTGGCCCTTTCCTGCCCACAATGAGCAGGCACTGAGCAGCCTGGGACAGGAGTGAGCCATGCCTCAGTTATCTGCTCTTTCAATTCCAGGTCTGACATTTTTAGACTCATCACACGCTCATGGTCTAAAAAAGCAAAGCTGAGGTTAAAAAAATAAAAATAAAATCTGGAAATAAGAATTGCAGCCAAATGACCTATTTATAGCCACACCAAATATGAGCTAAATGACAAATGAAGATCCTGATTCATATTCTTCTTCTGATGTAACCCTGCTCAATTTGATGTGCCATCAGACTCTGCAGGAAGAATCTGGCCCACAGGGAGCTGTCATGCTCTGCTGTGTACACTAAAACTGCAGAATTGTCTATACCTATAGGGACCTCACTGCTTAAATTTGAAGCTGTGCATGGTGTTACTATTGAGCAGGGCTCAAAAACGTAATAAGGGGGAAGGGGGAATTCACTCATTTGGTGCTTTTTACCAAATGATGACATCAGAGGAGCAACAGACTGTCTCCCCTGGTGACACTTAGCTGGAACACAGTGCAACAATGAGTTGCCAACACCCCTAAATCAAATTATAAGCTTGTCTTGGTGACACTCTAACCAATGCACTCAGCAGCCTGAAAGCAGAGGCAAGAGGAGAGCAGCGGTGGAGAGGACCAAGACTTCCTCCACAAACTGTGTGACAGGGGAGAAATGCGCTGCCCTCGGAGTTGCTTTTCCCATTGCTTCTCATTCAAAGTCTTTTGCCCTGGCGCCTCCAAAAACTATTTGACTCTTGCTTTGAGCATCTTTATAAGGCAAAAAAATTGCCCCAGAAATCCTCAGAGAATATTTCTCAGCTCTAATTGCAGTCAAATTGTCTGTTACAAGCCAAGCAGATTTTCCTTCTACACCAGGAGAGCAGAATTACAGTTTTGCCCTGGTGCTTTAAGCTCAAAATCATCTCCAGCCTTGTGCAAGGAATTGCTTTGTCCGAATCCCTTACTTCAGTCAAGGCAACTCATCTGGTATCAAATTTCTCCTTTAAAATTCAAGGTCTCAAACTGATCTGAAATGTTCACAAAACTTGGTGGACATCTTGCTTCACAATGGGATGAACTGAGGTCAAATTATAAATATTTCTGCAATTTTGCAGATCAGATCAGGTCCTGGCACAGTGGGGTGAGTCAGTCTCTATTGAAGATGGCCCTTCTGCTTGCATCTCTTCTCAAGCTGTGGTTCTGCCAGTCCTCAAGCAATCCTGCTCCATCAATTCATCCTTATTCATCCCCCTCCTTCCTTCCCATTCAAATTTCTAAACCTGAAGAGCAACTGAGACCATCCGGTGACCTTCTGAACTGACTGTTCTGTCTTTTGTGAATCTAAATTGATTTTCCTTGCATGGGAACATCCAGGATCTACCCTTTGACCTTCAGACTGAGGTTGTGTATTAAGAGTAAGAGAGACTGCAAAAGTGGCATTTGACTGTCAGTGTTGCCAAGAAATATGAGCCATTCTCTACTAGGAAACAGTCTGTTTGTGTCCAGTGCCTGGAAATATGGGAATTGCCAGACTTGCTTAGAAACAAGGGTCAATATCCTGTCCCTGATGCTAGCCAGCACCAGATGCCTGAGAGAAAGGTCTGAGAAGCCTGCAGCTGGGCAAATATGGGATAATTCCATTCTTATCTCCCTGCTTTTGGGAGCAGTACTGCAAGCAGGGACACAAACACGGACACAAACACAGACACATACATGCACACTGGAAACCACGTGCCTCAAAGACCTCTTTTCCTGGGAATATTGCAGTATTCTGTGTCAAGTCCAGAATTTTTAATACCCATTACCACAGTATTCAGCAGACCCCAGGGACCTGGCTTTGTTAAGGAAGGGAATGAGCAAGGCACGGGGTGACGAAGGCTCAGGAACTGTATTTAGCTCTTGGTCTTCCATAATCAGCATGCAGCTAATAAGTCACCTTAAAACGGCCACTAAAAACAGCCCTGTTCACATGCCCAGGAGATAAAATGCCATCATTTTGCAAAAGAACAATGTTGTTGAAAGAAATTGCAAACCCTTCACCCATATTCTACATGTGGGCATATTTTATAACCCAAGTATATCCCTGATCATGGTTTAGGGCCCCTTTTCCATGCTTCTAGGGTCAACTGTTAGGCTTCCAGATTATTTTAGGCAGGTAGTCAATGGTCTTCAAGTCTCTAAGGTACATTCAGCTTGCAGTAATGCTCCTTCTAGTCCCTACACACTGGAAGGGAGATGAAGGCTGAGCCTGGATATGTTTCTACACTACCCTGAACAGATTGCCCTTTCTACCTATGATTTAATAATGTTGGATTTTGCTTTTTCCATAATGGCACTGATTTACAGGAAAAAAGAGGCTTTCTTTGTGTCAAGCTGCAGCTGGGGATTTGATGTAAGGTTTGTCAGGGATTCTGGAAAGCTACTGGAACAGCCACTGTGGATTTCCTGGCCCAATTTCTTTCTGTGTTTTGAGCATATCTGCCGTTACATAAATCTGATGATTATGAAAACACTACACTGTTTAATACCCACAGCTCAGATGAGAGGGGGAGGAGGAAGTTTGTGCTGACCTGTAAGAGAATCTTGTTATTGATACAGTTGAGGAAAACAGATCTCAGCACACTTTGCTTATTTAATTAGTGTCTGTTTCTAAGCCTCAGCTGTCCCACAGAACTCTTTCTGTACCAGTAATTAAAACACATAAAATTGTACAGAGCTATAAGATGATAATCCACATTATCTGATACTGCTGCTATTTGATAGCTCTTCAAATGAAGTACAAAGCAACCCTGACCTTCCTAATGGGTTTTACTCAGAAAGAGACTCAACACAAAGGGATGTATGACTCTGCCCTCTAAAACCAGTGGGCATAGAAAATAGGATTGCAATTTCTTGGCCAAAAAAAGACGTGTTTCCTTGGTATTAGGGGAGTAAGCTATTTTTAGTTTTGTTCTGAAGTCTTTGTGAGGGGCCTCTCTGAATCAGTCCAAAACACAAAGTCCTCCTTCCTAATCTGGAGAACGTTGTGCTCTTTCTCTTGCAATGCATGCTATTGAACAACAAAACAATAACCTCATGGGCAGGTTTTTCTGGAAAGGTTCCTTAAATAAAAACACCTTCTGTCCTCTCTCATCCTTTGTAGATGCAGTTCCATCCAGGGTTTACCAGCTCCTCTGCAAGCAAAGGACAGCCAGGGCTGAGTTCCAGGATTAACTCTCTCCTAGGACTGCTCTGTGTGTATCACGCTTCGTCCTCACTTCACAGCAGGCAAACTTTCTTCTCTCTTTCTCTTTCTCTTTCTCTTTCTCTTTCTCTTTCTCTTTCGCCTCCTCCCCATCCTTCCTACAAGGGCAGACAACCCATATAACTGCTTCTTTTTTTCAGGCAGGGCATCATTTAGGAGAAACAGTACATTCTCTAGATACTGCTAGTTCCATATGGGAAACTGCCCGGCCATGTTGTGCAAAAGTTAATCTGATAAAAATTAATTCTGCTGGCTAAAGGTGGTAAAAACAGTGTTGATGGTTACCCTTGCACTGGCATAATTAATATCAGAGCAGACCTTGCCAGCAGCACAAAGCCCCCATAAGAGCATGGCATCAGCATAAACCCTGTGCTGCAGGTTTTGGCTGACTGGCCCACTCATCATATCCAAATGTCACTCCCTGGTGATGATCAAGTACATACTAATGAGTGGCTGCTCTACAGAGTCTTGCAACAACAAACATGATACTGGGTGCTCCAGGGTCCCAGCAGGTTTGACAGTGCCATCCACCACTGCACCTCTGCACAGGCACTTCAAGAGGGGAAGACATTATTCCAGCTTGTCAGATGTTTTCTGGCCTGCCAGGCAGAAAACCCTTCCTCTCAGCAGGCTGTGGCATGGTCTTTCAGCCAACTGTGCCCCATCAGGAAGAGACAGATGCCCAAGATCAGAGACAGATCCCTTTACATGGGATCCTGAGGACACATCAACTCCTGGCTGCCCCCAAGGGTGTACTTCAAGTCTGATGTGTCCCTGCAAAACCAGTCTTCAATAGAAACATCAGTTTACAACCAAGAAACCTCTCTTTATGTCTTGGTCTATCTTGCTTTCCCTGAGGAACACAGTCCAGCACTGGTCGCTCACTTTCCTCCAAAAGGAAGGAAAGCCAAGCCAAGCCAGCTGGTTCAAGGACTGCTTCCTGAGCAGCCCCACGAAGCTGTTTGGCAGCAGCTGCCCTGTAACTGATCCCACCGAGCTTGGTGGGACATGCCTGGGCTTTCCAAAAAGAGCTACCTTAGGATGTAACAGGAGAAATTAGGGGGCCTTACAGGCTCAGAGCCAGCACAGTGCTGCCTCTGAGGATGCTGTTCAGTGTGGTCAATCCCTGTAGCTGTTAAAGAATAAATTGCTACATAAAGTCATTCTGCAGTCAGGTAGAGCCTCAGGAATACGACAGTCACCAGAGAGCTGTTGAGTCCTCGTAGTTAGTTGCTTGCTGTTAGAAACATTTCCTAAGTTATAAAAGCTTTCAGGGAGAACATGTTCCCCCATAAGCCCTGTTGCTAGGGCTGAGGCTGTATAAGGTACATGGCCCTGTGGGCAGCCCATCACCTGCTCTTTGAGCTGAAACAAAACCTTTTTCCACTGCAAAAGCTTTCCTATGGAAAAATCAGGGTGCTAGTTAAATGAAATTATCTGTCATGCTCAACTAATAGAGAGTAAAATGTAACCACTTGTTAAAAAAATATCTTATATGCTCCCAAACTCAAAAGAAAAATTAATCAAAACACTGCAGATTTCAATACGCAGCCCAACTCAATGTTTTCTGCACAAAATGTTTAAAAAAGAGTGTCTGCTTTAGAGGGACCCTCCACCTTCCTATTTTCTCATTAAATAGTCAGGATCATACCCTCGTTTTGCTGTTAACAGTAAAATAAATTTATACAGGCAGTTCAGAAACAACCTTTTCACTGCTTGTACATTCATGACAAATTACACTTTGAAGAAATCTTTTTAACTGAAAGAAAATAGAGATAATGGCTTTCTTCTGATCTTGACATAAGTCTTTTTCCCTGGAGACTGCAGGAGGAATTTCCTGTATTTTCCCATTAGTGATGCCCTGCTCTGCTTGATGCCCTTCTGTGGTGCTGCATTCTCAGGGGCCACATTTGCCCATATGCCAAGGCCCTGCCCTTCTGCCTTCCAGTTTCCTCACTAACTTCACAGAGCTGTAGGAATTAGGTGGCATAATTGAGAAGGAAGGTAATAGGCCTTAGTCCTGTAAAGTTTTCTTTCAGCAAGTTGAACAGGCTTCATGCTAAAGAGATAATGTGAAATGTTTCTCTTAAATTCAGAGGTTGAAGAACGTGACTCCCTTAGTGCTCCCCATCCATCTCTTTTTAGCCCTCATCCCTCTCCCTGCCGACTGAGTCCTGCCCTAAGGATAGTAATAACTTTACTATGAGTTCAGGAATAACTGTTCATTTTGTTATCTGTGCCATTTCCAGACTCTCGGTTGATTTCTAACTTTTACCAAGCCTGGAAGTTCTTAAGTTACAGAAAAAGCATATATGAAAACTGCAGTGCTCTGTTCTAAACAAAGTCCAAATGCATTTTCCTCATTTCTTTACAAAAGCACAGTGATAACATTGAAGCTATTGCCAAAGTATAACTTTACAATGAATAGCCATTATGTGCAGTACCCCACTGTGTTTTTTGGGAATGGGAAGTATGAACATCCCTCACACGAACATAAAATGTGAATAATGATGATACTTGCAGGTATATGCTCTAAGAAGAAAAACATGGGTCCAAAAGCACTGCACATAACTTTTATCCCCGAGAGTGATTAAATGCAGATGGCTACCAGGAAGGCTGGGTTTCACAATAGCAATCATATAGGATCCTTCAGACTATTTGGCTAGTAATTTAAGTTAGGAAAGCTATTTGCAGAATGTGACCTCTGGAATGTAGTTCTTCCAGGAAGATGTAACATATTATCAAGGAGTGAATTCCAGGACTGAGTTATTTCTGGTAACAATTGAACTATGACAAAAATATTTACAACTAACTTATAAAATAAAAACATTCAAATATTTGACAAGGAGTTTATTTACAATGAAAAGTTTCTGCAGATCTCATTAGTTTCTACTTAGGAGAGAAATAAAAGGACAGAGACTTTGGAAATGATCCTGTGTGTTCATTTACAAGATACATACCATTCCCATTAATTTTAAACAACGGGGCAATAAACAGCAAAGGCTAACAAGACACGCAACCCACAAACTGCTGCAAGTGCCCTGCTCATAGCTCAGTGCTTCACAGAACTTCTCCATTTCTTCACAGCTGGTCTCCATATGAACCAACAGCTCAGCCCCAATGAAGACTTTTACCCTTATCCAAATAAACCCAAAGCAAGGGTAAGTCAGAGCAATGGCGCTGCAGCTCTTTGCACAGAAGCACAGACCTGTGCAAGCACAAGGCACTAGAAACATGAGGGAAGATCTTAAATACTTCCTGTGTAAAACTGCCCACCAACTAAAAAGATTTTGCTCTCACCACCAGATATTATAAACTTTGCTGCAAATGAGGACAGAAGATGGGAAAGGATATTCCAACCCCACGTCATACAATTCCTTTCCATCTGCACCTTCAGTGGAGGTTTGTTTTTTATCTCACCAACATTCCCTGCTCTCATGGATAGAGGTCTCCTTTCAGGGCTGACATGAGCGTTTGAGGTTCATTTATTCTCATGTCAGAGTTCTTCTTCAACCTAAACAGCTTTATTTTTTTTCCAGGGTTGTATTTGCTGAAGTTCTTATAAACAGCAATTGTATCCCCTTGAAGCTTTTGTTTTGCAAAGCTAAACAAACCAATAGGCATTTTAATACCTTTTCCTAACAAAAAAACAACCCCTAATCATCTGCTTAATGAACCTAATGACCTCTCTTCGCATCTGTCCCAGTATGAATTGATTTTGCTTGGAAGTAGGTGACTAAATTTCTAGATAACATCTTGTTGGTGCTTTACAAAATAGCACTGATGTTTCTACACCCTGCCTGGCAATTTAATTCCTTTTCCTTCAGGACAGGTCATGTTAGTGACCCGGGTGGTCTTGTGATCAATTAGTACACAACTGGCACCCTTGCATCTTTCCTTCCCCTCTGTACACAACCCAAGCACGGTGACTGCCCAAGTCACATTCAGGCTGACCCAACAGTTCCTTCCTCTAAAGCTCCTCTTGCTCCCTACACCAGCCTTGGCCCAGAAATGCAGATTTGAATGGAGGAATGGTATTTCACCCAAAACAAAGCTTTGCCTCTGAACACCTCCCACTTGTCAACAACCCACAGACCTTAAATGGGTGCCACATCTACACTTCTCTCATTTTACCTTCCCTCTACACTGCTACCTGACACTTCTCTCCAAAAAGGCCTCCCAACCACCCTGCTCACCCCTGTCTTGTCAAAACACTGTACACAGGTCAGCCTCTGCACTGCTCAGTCATCCATGGAGTCAGGTTTTGCACTGCCTCAGGGCCACCCTTGGCTGGTTTTCCTAGCACCCACAAAAAGGACAAGTGCTTTACTCCCAGACAGTCTCTATTGCTCTGTCCTCTTCCTACTACACTAAAAAATACTGGAACAATGCACAAACTCTTGCTCAAGCAATGCCAGTTACATACTTCATTATTTCAGGGAGAACATTTTGCAGGAGCTAAAGATAGTCCTTGGGTTTTATCTTATTTACTTAAGTGTGTGTAGAGCTGATAAACTTAGCACAGATAAACAAAGTATCCCAGAGAAGTTTTAGCACAATAATCTACGTGTCCTGAGAGAAAGTCATGCCTCAGAAGTTTTCAGCTAGAAAGCAATAGGAAAATGGAATTTGAAGTGCAGCTGACTATACGTTATTGATCTGATCATTTCACAGTACTTATTTCTATTATTTCTTTTGACTGCAAGCATCCCAAAGGTGGGATGTGCCTCAGGACCCTGAGGACAGCTGAATTGGATCTATCAGGCCCATTGCAATGGCTCGGTTTGTGCTGCACCTTCTCTTCCCAGAAGATCCCAGAACTGTCTCATTTGAGAGACACGGGGGCCACCCGCTCCGGTGGCAACTGTTGTGCACTGTTGGCACTGCTTCCTGCAAACTTCTCCTGCACCCTGGCACTGAGGTGCATCAGAAAGGGCTCAGCTTACCCATTTATAACCCAGCTGTGTGTCATGTAACACTGCTACTTAGACCATGCTCAGAATCCACCTCTTGGATATGTATTTCCAGTTTTGTAAAACACACCCAGAAGCCACGGTTTTCTTTTCCCCTCAGAGCCACTGCTTTATTCAGCATCCAAACCAACAGAAGTCGGGAATACTCTGTTTCCACTGGGTGAAAAACATATCAAGTGCTTTGTGCTACAGCCTTCCTGGCAAGACACAAAAGTCTCTAAGTTGTACCCATCCTCAGACTGCAATGTCAAACCAGATGTGGGACCAGATTTACTATAAAAGGCTTATTCTAGCCCATGAATAGTCCAGAAAATCTCTAATGCCCTGAGCACAATTTGGAGTAATTATAGCCTCACTTGTAAACCCAATGAGATTTATCATTTCACATAATTTTGACACAAGCCCAGTTGAAACTCAGTGGATTGTTTCACTTTTTGGTACCTGCCAATGCTTCAAGACAGTTTCATTCCCTCAGCAAAGGCATTAACCCAGTGTGGCAAAATGAGATGGAGACAGTTTGTACCTGGTTTTAATATGTCTATATGTGGGATATTTTAACACAGATTGTTGTTCCAGTGAAATAAGGAAAGGATTTTTGGAGTGTTTAGCAGAGTCAGAACCAAATCCCCAAAACACAGATCTATCTGAAATACAAGTTTTTCAGGAAAACCAAAAGAAACTGTTCCCAGGACCTCACTGATACACACCCACTGATGCAGACACCCACAAAGTATAATTCCTATTTTTTAGGACCAAGTCTCACTAGTTCCTTGTTCTTTATTGCTGTCATTTTTCAAGTTTTGTATTGAGGATCACTTCCAATGTATCCATCTAATGTAGTGGCCAGGGGGAGAGGAAGTAGTTTGTAATGATGTTGAAAAAAACACAAGCCAAAAGTCAATCCTGACACAAAGAGACTCTGCAGTTGATACTGCCAAGGAGAAGAAGAGAAAGGGTATTAAAAACATGCCAGAATTTCTTATCCGAGACCACACTCCATAGCAGAGCTGGGAAAAAAGCCTCAAGCCTTTTAGCCACCATCTTAACCTTCTATACCAGTTTTGTGAACACTTATCTTGCACTGGGGTGGCACATCCACCTCTTCCTGAGTATTTATCCTGCTTGCAAGCTTCATCACAGGTCCATTTACATCAAGGCATAGGAAAATTGGAAAAAAAAAATGCAAATGAGCCACAACCAGAGGCTTGCTCTAAAAAGCTTAATTAGCTAAGCAGTGCTCCAGGAGCAGCTGAGGGACTGCAGATCTTGTCTCAGAGGGGCACAGGGCTGGACAAGACTGCCTGTCATGACAGCCACGTTCCAGAGGCAGTGAAAATGGGAAAGGGGCAATTACAGAAGTCCCTGAGCCTGCTGTGTCATTTTGTGCAATGTCTGTTTCGTGTCATGTCTCATGCAACAACTGTGCTATGTAAAAGCAATTTGTGTAAAACTACCTTTTCCTGAGGAACTGGGGTGCAGATAGAGAGACAGCTCTGGGGGCTGAAGCTCAGACAGAACCTGATGAGTCTAAACATTACAAGACACTAATTACCTCAAAGGGGGCTATAACATACAGATTCATGGAGCTGTGGAAAGATGATTTGGCCACAGATTTACCTAGAAAAAAAAAAGAAGTTGGCCACTGTACTTTGGGGAAAATTATTACAGATACTATTTGGGAAAATAAATGGGTCTGTTGGACCAGTGTTGAACAGGAAAAGGATTTCTTTTAAATGAGGAACACCTCCGGAAATTTTGGCCAAGCAGCACTGTAGGCAGTAAGAGAATAAAAGAACTAACAGACAGCAAATTATTCAGTAGTAAAGCCACTGCTGTTTATACCAGGATCCTTCTGTGAGGAAGAGGTTCTGCGAGCCAATAACACAGCAGTAGCTGATGTTTGTAATGTGGATGCACTCTGAAACAAGCTGAAGCTGCCTCAAAGGAAGAGTCTGTTTTCTTTCGGTGTTTGAACAACACCTTGCTGGTGTTTTTCACCAACTCCATGGCCATCAGGAAGGATTGCCAAATTTCTTTTTTAGGTTAAGTAAGCTTGGAATTTATTATGCAACCAAAAATTTTAGAAAATAATGGGTTTCGTACACGGAAGAACATGGACTTCCATGTCCATTTAAAATAACAAGACGCACAGCTGGCACCAATCTGGACACACAGCATCCATTTGTCCAGCTTTGGAAAATGAGAAGCTGAGAGTGAAGGCTTTGACTTGAAAGGGATGGGAAAACCTAAGTCATTATATTTTTGTGCTCAACAAATTGCAGCAAAAGCATCTGGTTATTCCTCTTCATCTAAAGTTAATGTTTCATTTCTGGAGGAAGGAAGGTCCTCAGACATGTTTCCTTATATTTTCTGCAAGATTTCTGTTATTTGGCTTTTCCAGGAGCATCTGTCCACATCCCAGCTGGAATTTCCTATTTGAAATTACAGCTCAGACTTTACAAACCTATGATGATACTTCTGAGGATCAGGCAAAGGCTCCACCTCTTCACTGACACAGACAACAGCAATCTGCTCAGTGCTGCAGAATTTAATATCAAAATAAATTATTAATTTATTACTTAAATTAATTTCCAATCATTTAAATAAATTATTTATTAAAAAAATAAATAATTTTCACCAGTAAGAGGCATCTTTTGTCAATATGCCACAGTTTGCCCTGAGGACTATGCAGGTTAAGAAAATAATACTTTTACCTCATCAGAAAAACAAATCCAGCCTGTTCAGACCTGATGTAGTCTAACTAGTTGGATTTTCTAAGGTTTTCAAATGCCTGAGGACCTTTTCTGCCTTCTGCCTGCCCTGTTAATTTGGAGGTAACACACACTTGCAGCCCAAATACATGGTTGCAACTCCTGCCTTTGCTAAGGAAGGTTCATTTCTGCAGGAAGCAGACTTTCCAAGCATGGCCCACAGTGGCAGAGGTGTCTTCAGGCTCTGGGTCACCATCTAACAAGGAAAAGGTGCAAAAGGGGGAGGAGTCCTTGTTGTTAAAGCTTGGTGTCTGCCCCTGCTTCAGCTGCAGCAGTCCAGCGCAGATCAGATCACAGGCCAGAGAGCTCAGCTAACAGGCTCTGTGGCCAGGTTGAAGCTGTCACCAGTCATTTTGGGACACATGGTCATACTCATAAAAGCAGGAGCTGGTACCTTTGCCAGGCTGCTGCACCAGCAGAGGTGATAACCTCTGGGCCAGGGCAAGGCAGACAACATGTTTTTGTGGACCTGAATCTGAAGCCCCAATATTGCCACCTCAAAATGAATTAGCAGCCATGGAGCTAGGAACTGCAGCCAGCTTGGATCATGAAGCAGAAGGGAAATACACTCTTAGGAAGGAGACCAGCTTGACCATCTGCTGGACATTACTGCCTTTCTCCTGAGTTAATTAGATTTTTCCCTGCCTTGATCTAACTTTTCAGAGCTGCAAGACTCTTTTTTAGCACTGTAGCAAGTGCTAAAAATCCTCAGGAACTGGGACTGCCAAGTAAATAATGATGATAAAATGAAATTATTATCCATCATAGCTCCACAAATTTGGTGACTACAAGACAGTCACAGGTGACCACCTGGACTCTCCCCGTGGACACTCTGATTCGAGGAGTACTCCTCCCAAATATCTGACAAATATTTGAAGCTTGCAAAAACAAGACTTGCCAGCTAGAAAGGAAATAAGAAAAACCGGAAGAGGAACTTTTGTGGTTTCTCNTTTGTTTTTTAAAAAAAAAAAAAAAAAAAAAAAAAGGGGGGGAGACAGAGTAAAAATGTACTCCTACAGCCAAGCCTTCCAGATGGAGCCAATGGGCAGATGTGGTTTCCTTGGACTACACTGACCTACCGAGGACACGAGAAACCTGATGAGAAGGGTCGGAGGAGGGAATCAGGAACAGAGTCCTTTGCAAGGTAAGTGCTGCCCAGCAAAACCTCTCTGTTTTGATTGCTTCTGTTTCAGAGAGGAGCTGCTGTGCAGTAGCTGAGCCTGAGCCTGCAAGCCTATAAACAACCTGGTCCCTGTCCATTTAGATGTGCCGCGACCTACTTGATTTTTTTAACAACATAGATTTGAAGTCCGTGCTTGTTAAAGGCCAAATTAATTGCTGTTTTACCCTCATGGGCTTTTTTTGATTGAAATAATTTTTTTCTATGCGACAACTGACGATCCCAATTTAACTCCTCTGACTGTTTGGATCCTGCTAAGCTGTTTAATGAAGATGCATTTCATGAGTAACCCAGGAAGTCCTGCCTCATTTCCAAAGGCAAATCAGGAAGTTGGCTGGTAGCAGTGAATTTATTTGCCACTCCTGTTTGAAAAGGGGTCAAAACGCATGTACCTGGTGCTTGCCAAGGGGAAATACATTGTAAATTCTTCTGGACAAAGACCATCCTTATTCCAAGCTATGCATTACCAAACAGATCATTATCTCTTAATTATATCACTGACTATATTTATCAGGAAATTTTTGGCTTTCTTTTCAGCATTGAGTTTACAGTAAAGTAAGCTTCAGTCAGTCCTGGAAGCATCAGGGTATACTGATAGTTCTCTAAGCAGAAGTTTAATATGTGACAAAGTTAAAATATAATTAAAATAGAGTTTTAAAGACAAAATTTATTGCTCTTTGCAAGTGCAGATTTCACCCTAGGTCTGTGTCAGTCTATCCTGTTCATTCCAAGGCTTTCTAGCCTACAGATTTTTATGTGGCTGAATTTACATCACAACTTTTTTTTTTCATTATTTAGGCAATTCACAGTGATGGAGGAACATAATGTAATTGCTGTATTTTCTAGTCTGTGGTGGTGGGTGAGCTGTTTTCTAATGTTAGTGGCATTTGATTTCTGAAGTAAAATATGTTTTGGTAAGAAAGCATCTGTGAACATTATTTGAATAACGACTACAAAGCTGTGTCAGCAGTACCTGCCCCTCTTTCACTTTCTGCAGCTGTTCACAACTGCTCTGTGATTGTACAGAGAATGAGTATGAGTACTCATGAAATATTACATGGTGACCTGCCAGAGGCAGCCCAGCCTCTTTCCATATCACCATTCAGGGCATGGCAGGATATGACAAAATGTTAATGAGGATATGACTTGAGCCACATTTTGTATTGAAAGCAGCAAATGCATTGTTTTGCCCTCTTTCAGACTATTTGAAGGAATTATTTCCCGGGCTAAAAAATACACTTAGAAAAATGCTTGTAGAGTAAATTTGCTAAGTAATTTGCAATACCGGGGAATTTGTACTGAACTGAACAATTCTGCCAAAAAGACAAGGCAAGGCTGGGGACACCTGTGTAGCACCCTGACCTCACTAAAAGCAACCCTCATCAACATCCTTGTAAGTTTCTGAAGTTGGTATCCACTAGCTGCACATCCAACAGATGGACCTCCCTAAGCCAGGAAATAACAGAGAGAAAATCCATCTCAGTGCTGAGCCTTCCTCTGGAGCAATGCTGCTTCACAGGATCAGCTAAAAAAATGTTAATCTTTGCAGGTAAAAGTGTGGTATGAACAGCAGGCAAAGCTTAACCAAGGATGGGCATTGGAGTGTTGTGCTGAGGTTAAGTGCATGGAACATGAAATTATTTTGCCTGCTTCTCAGGAAAATAAAAGAGAGCTGATAACAGCAACTTGTGTTTCATCAGACAAGCCACACTGCCTCTTGGGATGAGCTGTGACTCTCCCACTGGAAGAACCAGGGGATCCACTGTGGCTGAGAGATATAGCCTGCAACTGGATAGCAGAAATAAATGAACATGTGGGGACCAAGCTTTGAAGATGGGTGAGTCAAAACACCTCAGAGCAGGAGCATTCATAATTCAGGTCTGTGACAGAGGATGTGAGAGAAGTGGCAACAGGGAAGGAGGAATCTGGTTTTTCAACTGGGAAGGGGGATGAGGAAGGGAGAAGTAGTTTGGGGAAGGTACAGCATTCTCCGTCATCCTCTGAGCAGTCCACATGAATTCCTTCTGCCAGTCATCCCACCTACTCTTCTCCCAAAAGTGATTTTTTTCTCCTTAACACTACACCACGCATTTTAGTCTGCATGGTTTGCCACAGAGAGCACAAATTTGATGGAGCTGTTACACAAAAATATAGATTACTGTTAGCAATCCCCTACTATGTATCTAGCCTGTCCTCCTACATGCAAACTTAGGACTCTGCTCCTGGAGTTTGCCCTCAGTAATCAAAGTGGGCTAATTGATAATGACAGTTAAGATGATTTTGTAGTTACTCTGAATAACTTCAGTTATTGGTTATGGCTTGATTTTTGCAAACAAAATAATTTTCATTACCTTACTCTCACTTAAATTTGCTCTTTCAAAGCAAATCATTCTTTATGTGCCTGACCATACAAGCTTGGTGGCAGACATTTTATCAGAAGTAATATATTTTAAAGAAATATTGGTATTTTAAAGAAATTTTCAAGTTGTGCTTTTAAAAATCAAAACTGGAAGCTATAGTTCTTGCCACTCAGTGGGAAAACATTTTGAATTAATCACACGGTAACCAAAGAGTATGAATATCGAACACTTAAAACACTCTTAACAGCATCTGGGGAACAGCCTGAAAAGCAGAGACTCTTTTCTGCCTGTGAATGATACAAAAAATAGTGAAATATATTCCATTACTTGGTTTGGAGCATGTGGTGGGCTGTGCCCAGACCGTCAGACATTCTGTCCAAGATTACATCAACAGCTCTTCTCAGGCAGCAGTAAAAAAGAGATCTAAACAGATTCGCAGAAGTTTTAGGCAGATCAGCATATTACAGAACAACAGTTAATGGTCCTCAATTAATCTTCATAATTCCTCTGATTTAAAATTCAGTGGCTGTGTTTACATGGCATGAGAAAAAAGCTGGAAGGGGAATATGCCCCAGAATTGATGCACCCTGTCCTGTATTCTTTTTGGTGAGACTCAATACATTGCCTAGACATCTTCCCTTGGGTAAGGGACACACAGGGATCAAACACATATCTATATTTGTGCTCTTCTCTCTGCCTAATTATTCATCAAGGTCCTCCTGTTCTGTGCCTGAAAAGCACTGGACTCTCTACCCAAAAAGGATATTCCAGCTGTGCCTGTTGTTGCATCATGGGTTCCCTGCCCAGGTGAAGGAGCTGGAACTAGGTGGTGTTTAAGGTTCCTTCCAACCCAAACCATTCCATGATTCTGTGATCTTCTACTTATCTTTCAGAGAAAGTGTAATCTTTGTTTCTGGACCTTACTTGTTGTGGAAATGACTGAAATGTCCATGCATTCAGCATGAACAGCAAAAGCTCTAAAGGATTCTGTGGCCTTTAGGGATGCTTAAATCAGAGCTGGTCTAAGTTCTGGGACATTTTTTCTCTAAGGTAGCTTGTCAATCTGTTGGCTTCCTCCCACCAGTTGTCTGATCCTAGAGAGGGCCCAAAAGGCTTTGCTAGAGGAATATCAGGGACTGAAACACCTGAGAAGAGGTTATTTGTTCATGTGTTCCTGGAAAGAATTAAAGAAGGGAAAATGACTCTTTACACATCATCTGAAGTGCAAGAAATGACCTCTTGTCACCGAGGTTCAAAGGTTGAGGGATGCTGCCTTGGCTCGCTGGGCACCAGCGTGTCCTTTCTTCACAAGCTCCACATGACGTGCTGAGGCAGGCAATCATGCTGGCCTGCTGCAGGGACTTGGTTACAGGGGGCAGATGACTCTGAATCACTCACATCCCTAACTCCACTCTTTGCCCCAGGCCACAAGGAAACAAATCTGCTTTTACCAAACATCACCTCCCTCCAAATAATAGCTTATTTCTCTCTGAATGGATGAACTCCTGTCTGCCAATGCAGCATCTCTAAATGCCTCAGGCAGGACACCTCAGCAGGACTTTATTTTGAATTATATTACTCTTGTATGGCTTTCTAAAAATAAGACAACCTTGCGTGACAATAGCACTGATTGTTTCTACTCTGCTTCAAAGTAGTACAGAAAATGTTCTTTTTCTAAAATGCAACCAAAGAGCTTCAGAAATTTTGATTTTCAGAGGGGCTTTCTCCTTCCTCTAGAATTAACAGTTAACATTGATAGACAGGAGTAGCAAATTATGCTGTTTCTGCATTAATTAAACAGCAAATTAACAGTGATACAGAGCTAGAACTCCTGTCATGTCCTGCCCAGGCCCCACAAAAAACATTCCTCTTAACACAGAATGTCTTGATCTGAGGTGAGGGAAGAGGAGGAGGTTTTTACAATCACTTAAGCCCCCATGCAGGTACACAGCTCACTTTTTGGCCCAGATAGGGCCATGACCCACTTCAACGGAGATGAGAAAAGAGCTCCATTTTTGCTTTTCGTGAGACAGATATTCTTCAATTTATTTTATGGCTACAGATGACATATCTGTCTAGAGGCACTCTGGTGAGGAGAATCAAGGAGGAGAGCCAGTGTGGGGGTGGAGAGCTGCAGCTCCGTCCCTCCATTTGATGTGGTCTCTTTTAAAGGTCACCCACTGGGACCTGACATCAATCAAACTATTTTAGTAAAAATGAAGATTTATATAACACATTTGTGCTATAGGTCTTGGTTCTTCTTTCTTAAATTACTTAAAGTAATATAATAACTTTCACAGGCATATCATAGGAGACTGCCAACATTTCAAACACTTCCTTGATGTAGGATGATCACAATTGAAAGGAATGTGAATTTTATCCAGCCGTCGGTAAGGTTTTGTTTTCCTTAATCCCTGAGTCTAAATCACTGGATAGTTTTCAGCCTCCAAACTAAATCTTAATTGAGACTAGCTGTCATTTAGGTAACTCTTATAACGACTCTTATAACAAAAGCACCTGGGCACATTTGAAGAAAGAATGGGACAGTCCCTGGGATGGGGACCCTCAGCACTTCTCATTACTGTGAGCTGGTTGTGCAAGAGAGCTCTCTAGTACGTAGGAAAAAAACAATCAAACTTTCTTGTCAGTAATAAAGTTCCTTCATTTGAAGTGCTCTTCTACCCAAACCTGTGAGAGGCGCAAGCCAGCCAGAGTTCCCACAGACTGGAAATAAAGCTGGTGATTTGTGTCCCAGGGGGATGCCATTTTGCTTCATGCCGCATACACGAGTGATTTTTTTTTTTTTCCTTCCAACACGAGAGTTCAGTTTACCTCTCAAACTGTTCAAAGCTAACACCTTCCATCCCCCAACAAAAGTCACTAGTGGTAGGGCTCTATCTAGGCCTCTTCAGAGGTGTTGAAGATAACAAGTGGTTCAGCTGTGACACTGAAATTAGTAGACAAGATTCTCACACAGAGTGGAAAATTAGAGATATTTCAGTGCCATTTCTACTGCAATAACTTGGAATACCTCCAAGCACTCTGGCAGCCAAAAGGCAACATTTTTCCACAAAGTAAGTTAGGTCCCTTTTCATCAGGAGCAGAGGGCAGTTTCTGTCCCCTTTGCCAGGATCATCCACAGATGAAAGGAGATGGGAATGGAAACACCAAGTACAGCCAGCCCTCTGTTCACCTCCCCAGCAGAAACAAATTATTCCAACACCAATGCAGGGAAAAAGTCCTGTCAAAGGTGGGAGTGAGAGAAGAAGAAGAGAATAGTGTGTTTGCCATGTCCCAAAGTTTCCCCTCCCACCCTCCACCCCCCGCCAATCTCCATGGCACCCCTCAGGCAACGCAAGGAATGGTCTGGAGGCTTTGTTTAATTTGGAGGAAAACCTAGAAGTACTCTCAGTTCTCTGTGACTTGTCTGGGGAAGAACCATTTAAATTGTAATGCCAAGGCTTAGCTTTAACGAGGATTTTAGCCCCAAGCCTTACTTAAAGATTAATAATTTAGACGGGCTGTTCAGGTTGTGCCAGCGCCAGTGAAAACAGACAGGCTATTTCTCACCCTGAAAACAAGTAGGGAAGAGGTGAAATCTAGGAAACCCTGGAGGGACCCATTTCTCCCTTTCTAAAAGGACTGTGGATTCCTAGCCTGGGACTGCATATCTAACTTTCTGGCAATTAAAATTAGGTCAGAGGTGTCTGGGTTTCTGCACCATGGCTTCTCCCTTTTAAAGAGAGAGTGAAACTCATTCTTGCTTCACAAGGGAGTCACAAGGGTGAATCCAACATTGTGCACACCAACACTGTGCTGAGCACCAGCCTGAGCCCCTCAGCATTTCATGGCTTTTATTCCAAACAGCATCAGCAACTCCTAGAAACAGAATTAAATGTTCTTTTTATGTGAGCTGTTGAAAGTTCACACATCAGTTTCATACTTCTATTTCATGTCAGAATTCAGCTAAATAATGAATCCCAGTGAGCATTTTGCTTTAGAAAAGGCTTCCAAATAAATACCAACAGGCTTTTGATATTTTTGAAGCTATACTGAATGCATAGCTTAATGATAATGAATGGATGACTGCTGCTTCTTATCACAGCTCTCAGTCATAGAAAAGTCTGCCAAAAGCCTACTAATGGAATGGTACAGATTGGGGAGCAACTGGCTGCGGGAAGGGATGTGGGAGCACTGTCAGGGAATAAGTTACGTGTGCGCTGGCAGCAGGGACAGCTGGCAGAGCCCTGGCCTGCAGTGGCAGGAGCATGGCCAGCAGATGTGGTGAAGTGGATTTTCCCTTTTGCTCTGTGCTCATTGGAGCATATCTAGACATGGTGTCCAGTTTCACCCATCCCATCCCCCCGCCCCAATACAGGAAAGGCTCCAATAGCCTTGGGTGAATTCAGTGTAGGCCATTCACCACAATGGCCATGGCTGGAGCACCCAGCCTTTGAACAGAGGCTGAGGGACCAGGAATCATTCTGCCTGGAGAAGCGATGGCTTTGGGGGTGATCTATCAGTGGCCCTACAGTACCTACAAGAAGGTTACCATGAAGTCCAAGGCAGGCTCTTCAGAGGCGCATGATGGGAGAATGAGAGACAAAATCTGTACCTCAAAACAGGGGAATTTCTGACTTGGAGGAAAGTAATTTTCCCCAAGAACAGCCAAAGCATCAGCAGGTTGCCCAGAGACACCACAACATCTCCATCCTTGGAGATTTTCAAGATCAGCTGGACAAAACCCTGAGTGATCTGGGGCCTACTTTGAGCAGGAGGTTGGGCTAGATGAGCTCAAAAGGTCCTTTTCCTACCTGAACTATCCTGACATTCTTGTATTGTAAACTGTTATTTGCCATGAAAGAAACTATATCCATCATCACTGAATATCTCTTGACACATAGGGAAGATAAGTTACAATGACCTGTGGGCCTTCTCTCCAAGAGCACTGTATCCACTTAGTTAAGGAACTTCTGAGGCAAGAACTCCAAAATTATTTTCATTAGAACTACGTGAGCGGTCATGACTAAATGCTGATCTGCCAAGACCTGGTCTGGAGCCAGGTGAAGTAACTGGAAAGTTTGAGGGTACACATCAGCTGATGTAGATGTCCAAATTTGAACTCATTATTGGCAACTCAATTACACTCCGTGAAAAGACGTACTTAGGCAGAAAACTAAAATAGGTCAGACTGATTAATGCCAAAACACATTTACTCTCCCCTGACTACAAAGGGAGTCTGACTACTCCAGCTATAGCTATGTATAGTGCACACCTGTGCAGTTAGATCAGGCGGTTCCTGCCCCTATTGACTTCAGTGGAGGATATGGATTATGCTTGAAGTCTATTGAGGTCAGCACAGTCAGACTCTGAAAAAAAATGTAGAAAGTTCATGCAGAAATGTATTTCTGGTACATCTTCCAGTTTAGAGTTCTAGTCCCACAGCTTTACAATTGCAACAGTTATTTGTTGAGAATATATTTTCATCCTTCACTATTACGGGTGGTGAGGTCTTGAGGATGATAACAAGAGACCGGGTGAAATTTTACAGCAGAAAACATGAGGAAAGCTGAGGAGAAAAATACCTGACTACTAGCATATCTTACAAGTTATGAATGTGCTGTGGGATCTGATAACTTCTCCCTGAAGCCTAGATACATTGTGCCAAGCTTCTTCCCAAGTCCACAACAAAGGCATTATGAACCTGTTCTCATAGCCCTAGCAGAGGAAAAGGCTGGTGCCACCTTCCATGTTATCAGGGGGAATGTTGCAGATGGAGTTGAGCTGCCCAGGCTGAGAAGGCCTTTGGGAAGCCAGAAAAAGCTGGGGTTAACTCTGTAGTTTCACAATCTGTTTCTGTTGGCAGAAGCAGGAGGCCACAGGGTGAAGCAAATCAAGACTCCAGCCCGGGTTAAAAATAACAGCGTGGGAGGAGAGGGCTGTTGGAGGGTGAGGAGAGAAGGGCAGTGGCCAGCTCTGCTTCCAGACAGGCAAGTGTCTGGGAGGTGGCACGGGATGAAGGGTGGGACTACTGCTCCTGGCAACCACCAGCTCACGCTGGCTGGGACCTCCTCTAGTGGAAGCCCAGCCAGCTGAGGAGCTGAGCCTGGGTGAAGGAAGGTGAAGGAGGGTCTGACTGCTGCCCCAAAACACTCCCAGTGGGGAAATAGAGCAGAAAAGAGTGAGTGACAACAGCTGAAAGACAGTGTCATTCCCACACACTGAAAATATGTTTATCCTGGTCAGTAATATGTTTAGGTTGGAAATTAGAATAAGCTTTCATTTCCTCTTTATTTCACTTATTTTCTTCAGTCTTCAGCATTTTCGCCTCCACAAATAAAACAATGTCCAAACCAGAATCCCTCCGGCATCCGCCCTGCATTAATAAATGCCTGCAAAATTACTCCTCTGTCTTCACCCTGATGATGGGCAGAGCTACAGTAATACAAGGGTATAAATGACAATCAGGTCTCAGAGAAGCAAGAGCTTGCATTAGGCAAAATGAAATTAAGAAAACAACAGAAAAGCTTCCAAGTACAGAGGTCTGAAGAAAGGTCACGTGCCCAAGCCTTGTTTCCTCTCAGCAAATATGCCAGCCTACAAGAAAGTGTGAACTTCCCCCATCAGCCTTCACCACACTATTCTGTGTTGTTTCGTTTTCAGCTCACGTTGTCCATGTTTCCATTTCATTTTATTTACATTTTATTTTGCATTCCTCCTATGTTTACTAAGCCATCGCCAGGCACTCACCACCTGTGTATCGACACAGTGGCGCTCAGGACGCAAAGCGTTAAAAACGGGAGAAAGATGATCATGAGGGACAGCTTGAGCCCCAAAAGGTCTTGTGGGCAGCCAGCACACTTGTCTATGAAATTTGGAAACCCTTTGATCAGTCAGTCCCTGAGTGTTCAGGCCTCATCTCTAGCTTTCTCCCTGCATGTTTTACCCCTCTCCTCCTGCAGACCACCTGACACTTGCTCTCTAAGTAGCTGGCAGCAGGCACTCAAGAAACTGTGGCTTGTGCTGCATGAGCTGCCACAGAAAAACCCACGCTGAATGAGCTGCACATCTAGAAACAGCTCCCACCCAAAGGAAAGTGTTACAATTACCATCACTATCACAATTACCACAATTAACATCTCATCTCAACTCCCAAACACGTAACAGAAAATTCAGATCCATTTCAGACCCTCTCTTCCCACTTTTGGAAAGTACCTTTGCAATTCTTGTGTAATTACTCAGGAAAATAAAGAAAGTAATAAAGCCAATTATCTTGTCCTTGAGTCATGCCACTTGCAGGCTTAGCGCTGCGAGCTGAATTCCCCAACCGACCTCACCGAGACAGCTCTGTGGAAAGCTGACACAGTGTTTGGGAATGCCAAGCCAAGCAAGCACACAGTTTATCAAAACAGGCTTTTCTAAATCTGTCCCATGAAGCTAAACAAGCACATGGGCAACAACATCTCTATGAACAGTAGGAGCCCAGCACTTAAACCTACTCCATACTTTGACTCTAGCGTAGCTGTGAAAATAAATACGTGTTAAAAATCACCCCATCTAAAACCTGGTCAAAGGGAAGGCCCCAGTATGGACACAATCGTATAAATGTCACAAGTCCTTCTTCTGATGGTAATATTTACTCCAGTTGGGAAGTTAATCTGAGCTACAAATGGGTGTAAAGTCAAGATTCTTTCAGCCTTCCAAGAAGTCAAAGTACATTAAAAATCATGAGATGTGTTACGCACTGCCTGTGCAAAAAGCCTTGTTCTGCAGTGTCTGTATCGGAAGGAAGAGGAATGCCTTACAGACAGAATCAAGAGGCTTTTTCAGTGTATTTGTTCTGCAGGCACTTACTCTTGGCCCATGGCATGTTAAGCAGGATTGTTCAGGTATCACTCACACAGAGGATGTGGATACACTTACATTTTACCACATCAGTGCAGCTCACACATGCCAGACAAAGCTTCATAGATTGCCCACACTGACCTCTGAGGTGGTGGAGGCAGATCGTTCAGGAGTGAGGCTGTTATCTCTACGCTGAGTAATGACTCTCTGTGCCTCTCTTTCAACTCCTGTCTCCCTCTCAGAGAGGTCAGTGAGCCCCTGCCTCTCGCTCCTACTTAACTCCCACCACACCTCATACTCTCCAGAGTGCAGTCACTTCACATAAACCAGAGGTGTGCCTGCTGCCCTACTCCTTTCAGTCTGCTAAGTTAGCAAGGAGTGGCTTTGCAGTGTGCCTGCTACCTAACATAAAATGTCCCTTCTTACATCCAAGTGCAGCCAAATGTCTAACATTTCCATTCCTGTTGCACCTATGGAAGAAAGCTGGTGATGGTCAATCTTGATTCACACGTGTACAAGCCAGTGCTTTCAGTCACTGACAGGTTCCTGCTGTCCCAAAACTAGGATTCAGATCCCACAGTTGATGGAGAAGCTCATCCTGATAGAGACTTTCCTATGTATAAATGAGCAGTACATCTGTTACTGCTCAGCCTTTAATGTGTTTATGTACAGTTTGCCTAATACTCCGACCTACATTATTTATATACTGATGATAAAACAAATTTGAAAAACAGTTGTGACACAAAAATTCAGTGCCTCATGGGCCCACAAAAAAGCCATCCTTTTTATTAAGAATTTTGTCCTTTTACATTCTTCTTGAAAGGCTGCCCACAGCTCAAAAACTACTGTGAAAACCTTCACCTTTGCTCAGTACTTGCAATGTTCAGAAGTGAAACAAACCAAATAGTAACATCCTGGCTGCAGAACCAAATAACTGGTAGCCATGAGGTGAAAATTATTATTAGATCCGTATTTTATCCTTGTTTGTGTTTTGAACAGGCTTGTGATACTGAGCCAAAATCTGACTTTCCTCTCCAGGGAGTTTAATCACTAGAATAGCACAAAGCATCTATAGGGCCAGACCTCCCTCCCTAAGGCCCCCACACTGTTACTACAGAACCACCCCAGTGACCCTTTGCTGGGTCTTCTCACACGTCACAGCTCCCGAGCACAAGACACCCTTGCTCAAGGGACCAAGGAAAAGCTTTAAGCTATGGAGATGGGAGTGTATCCTGCCTGCTTTAACACACACCAGGAATGGCAAACTGAGCTAAACATGGAGTACTGGATATGGGAGAAATCAGTCCTGTCTAGAGCTTCTGAAACTCATGAATTTACTTAGCCTGGCCGGCTTGAACTAGAATGCCCACTGTGTTTTTACCTGTGTCTTTACCACAAACTCTTGTGCCTTTACCACAAGCTTGTTTACCAGAACTGTATTTTTTTTGAAAAGGATTCAGTGCTTATTTCATGTAACAGGTAAACCCTGCATCCTGAGTTAAGTGGTCAGTTGCTGGCACTGAAAGAAAAAGGCATTTTTAGTTGCCCATTTTCTAACTTGTATTTGTCCACCTCCAGCACCTAACCACCTTGCAATGTCCAGAGATAATCTGCCATTATTAATTCTCTCCCTGCTTTCAGTTGTTAGTGGACGAATATAAAATGTCACCTTTGACAAAATAAATTGATTTAGATTCTCTTGCCTCTCTTTAGACAGCACAGTTCAGGCTATGCTCATGCAGCTCAGACACTCTCTGTTCTCGGCCCATCTGTCAAAATCCTTTTAAAACCGTAAACATTTCAGAAATGGTCTCATTAATGCTGTACACATGGAAATATCACCTCCTTGACCTTTACTCAGCAATCTGCTCCGATCAGAGACAGTAACATTTGCTTTTGGGCACACCGTATCACACAGGGAGTGCGTGTTTAGCTGACTATCCATTACAAACAAGCCTGAGTCACTGGTTTCCACAACACAATCTCCCAGACAAATAGCACAGCTATAAAAGCACATCTTTGGTCTGTTGGCACCTTGAATTTGGCTGAGGATTCAAATACATATTTTTGGGGATGAGATCAGTTTACCAGACGACACAGAAGATGCTAAAGAATAGGCCTGTCCTTGACATTGTCATTTATTACTTCATCTCTGGTTGCATCATCATCATTGTCTTTTTCTAATGAAATAAGTCATGGGTTCTTAGGTAAGAACCCAAGGAAATGAGTACTCTGAGCCTCAAAGAATGAGCCCTTTGAGGGCTTCCCTTCCCTCAGGAACATCAATTTTGAATGCCTCCTCATTTACAATTACTTTAGAAAGTATGACTATTAGCTAGATTGCAATTAATTTGATGCCTTTATTTATTGTTATTGTCTCATATTGTTAGAGTGTGGGTGTTTTGGGTTTTTTTTACTTAGAGCATCATGTGGAACAAAATCATGTCTTACAGAAATTTCAACAGGTGTATGTTTAAGTTGGTATCAAAAACTTTACCTCTACTAATCAAACACCATCTTACCAAAATTACATTGCAATTAGTTCACAAGACAGTTTTACATTGATTACCATGAATTATATCACCTTTTCCCAATCCCATCCTAACTTCAGTTCTGTATTGGCTTTCCTGTGATTTGCCCCAGAATTTATCAGATTGCTACCCACTTTTCAACTATTTGAGCATAACTCCCATTTTTTCCTTATTTTTGGCTTCAATGTCCTGACAACTGACTTCATTCTTTTCCAGTTCATGGTGCTGAAACATGATGGACTTACATATGAGTGCAGTAAATGAGAACATACTTTTTCTCAGACTGCAGCAGAAAAAACTGTGATTTTTCCTGGTCATTCTGACTTCTTCTACATCATATCTCCTTTGCTGGATTATAAAGAAAACTTCTGCATATAAGCACAAACATGATTGCTTAGGGAAAAAAAAAAGCAGAAAACCTTTTTAAAGGTTAAACTCTCAAAAAAAAAAAAAAAGTTAAAACTCTCAAAACTTTCACCTTTGCTCATTTGGTCAGGAGAAGAAACCTGTTGGAAGAGTTGCAGGTGGAATCTATCCCTTCTCACACCAACCTCTTTCTGAAGTGATGCAACTCCATCACTCCAAGCCACATCATTTGTTAAGCTTTGGGCAGCACCAAAGTCAAACACAGCCAAATCTGACAGATCCCTCCACCAGCACTGCAGTGCACAAGAGCAGTAATGAGGGGATAACCCTCCTGCCTTCCTTCAGCACCCTTCTTTCCCTGAAAGGAGTAACAGGTTTGACTCAGGGCAAGGAAACAGGGCAGATACAATATGGAAAGAAAAAGCTCTCCTCTCTAGGCATATTAGCCCTTGATTCCTCTGATTCATTTAGGATAACCTCTCCCCATTGCACACAGTTAGAGCAAAGGCAGACACCAGAGGAGGGAGGGAAGGAAGGAAGGAGGGAAGGAAGGAGGGAAGGAAGGAGGGAAGGAGGGAAGGAAGGAAGGAAGGAAGGAAGGAAGGAAGGAAGGAAGGAAGGAAGGAAAGGAGGGACAACTGGCCTTCAGGAGATGACCATTTCTGCTTGGTGCATCTCTGTGCGTTGTCATTACCATAGGTCTGCACAACGTGTGATATTTAAAGAAGGGATAAAGCTGTGACAATTTGAGATTAGCTGTCTGTGTAAAATGATAGTGAGAAACAGAACAGAAACATCCCAGCCTGGACCCGGTAAAATGGATTAGTAAAGACCAGTATCTCAAATTTCAGGCTGGAGTCTACTGCTGTTTCTAGTTACATAAATGGAAACAGGGCAATCTATCAATTCACTGCTACCTCACACTCTAACTCGCTGCTAAACAGGAGCTCAGGTGACCTTCCAAATCCAGGTGGAAAGTTTTAAGAACTGAATTATTACTTACATACCACAGGAAAGTAACTGATACTCTGAAGTGTCTTTGACTAATGTATTTTGTCTAACATTTCACGTGCTCCAAAATTGAGTCCTATTTATCACTTCTGGCAAGAAATAAGATCACTTGTGTGGCAAGCTTTACTGATTAAGGTTGAAAACAATTTGTCCAATATTATTGCCACCTCTGTTGAAGAAGGAACAGCTGCTACCTCTCACATGAGCTTTAAAGGGTAAAGATGGATGGCTGGAATCTGCACAGGCATTCATGTGGGAAGCAGGAGGAAAGGAAAACACTGGCAAGACCCACGCTATAAGCACATCTGGGCTCAGAGAACAGGCATCCACTATTTAAGGAATGACTCCCTGATGCTCAGCTTTGAAAGTGGAACAAATATTTAGTGCTGGCTCTGAATTTTCCAGCTTTAGAGTTTAGAACAACATGAAACAGCCTTTGCAGCATGGAGCCATTCCACACTGATTTGCTCATTGGGTTTGGCTTACAGAGCCACTCTGGGGATGGTCAACCCTCAAGAGGTGATACACTGTGCCTTGGCTGGCTCTGGAGTCAAGCCACCAAAGATCATTGGAGGTTTCCAGAGGCCTCATCATCACTTCATTTAAGCACCATTTCCTTGCTGATGCCAATACTTGGAAAACTAGGTAAGAGTTAAGGACTTCCTGGAATTAAACGGGTGTGACACAAGATGATTAAGAGGATTTTGGGAGGGGGCCTCGTGCAAAGTCTTGGACTCCACCTTTTTCTCCCCTTTCGTCAGCAATATGCTTCCTCTCCCACAGCCTGCCATGGTGTTCTCCCTTTGCCAAGCACACTGACTCCCAGCAGGAAGGGCAGCAGCAGCTATCACAACAGCAGAGTGGCTCAAGGGCAGAGAAAGCCTGCACTGACCTAAGGTGTTTGACATAAAGCATGTTTATCAAGAAGCAGCAGGCAGCTGACCTGCTGGAAGGGACACCTTCGGTCAGCCTTTTTTAAATCAGGAAAGGGCGAGGACCATTCGTCTGAGGTGTCAGCGGAAGGTGGAGCAAGAATTATTACATAAAGCCTCTTTCAAACCAGACCATGCTGTTTTCTCAGGGCAAGTCCTCTAGGACTTCCCCAGCAGCTCTACTGCCATGCTTGTGCCTTTGAGATAATTCTCTGCAATTTCAGATTGGAAATTTTAAAGTTTCATTACGGAACAAATGAGTATTAAGTCTGCTCTTGATGGCAGCAACAGGTGGATTTGCTCAGACTCTGTTCATGGCAAGTCCTAGGCTGTGACTCTTTTCATTGGCTCTCAAAAGCAGCAGGGAGCAGGGGACATAAAAAAGGTAATAATAAAACTCTGAAGGAGGAAAACCCAGTGGAATATAGCACCAAAGCAAAGAGACAGAGAAGAGAGTTCTTGAAATTAAGTCCTATAGGAGGTGGGAGAACAGAAGAGTAGGTCAGCCTCTAACAGTTGCTGCCCCATCAGCAAACAAATCATTGCTCCCAGGATCTTGTCCAGATTATTTACAAGCCCATCTACTGGCAGTGTCAGCAGCCCTACAGACCACACAGCACTGCTAGTGGCTGTGGGACAAGCCATGGGTAAGGAGGGTGAATGATTTCAGTCCTACTTCGTTGGTTCTACAGGGACCTACTTGGGCCCTGTGTTGTTGGAAAACCCTGTAGGCACTGCAGACTTCTTGAAAAGCCTTATGTTCATCACAAGAGATGTCAAGAACGCTCCCCCTTACCAATTCACATCTTTAGTGGTCTGTGGGGGAAACATCTCCAGTTCCTCAGCGTGGCAAAAGAGGGTCTGGGCACAGCTATCGTGGCTGGGCCCCCACCTCCTCCATGGAGGCCTCTCCTCCCTTCCTGCAGGGTGAGGATGTCAGAAAAAGCTTGAGTCACTAGAGGAGAGCAGTGGACGTAGGGTCAGGATGGAGCTCAACAAAACTCACTTTTCATGGTGTCCAGCCTCTGGGTACATGCTCACGCGTTCAATGGCGCTTCACTGCACAGCCCAAACCTCCCCACACCCCTCCCTTCAGAGACACCATCCTTTCTATTTTATGAGTGCTGTCTGGAAAGCATCAGAAAGAAAGTAAGTACCTCTAACATCACGTGGGAAAGGCCTCTGGTTTGAGTAGTTCCACTAAGAGACTGGCTGGGCCAGATTTCCTTTCCCCCTCAAAGAGCATTTGCAAAGCTGTCTATCGTGGGGGACACTGCTTTACTGCTGAATCCATAATAAACTGGACTAGAAATAAATCTCCTGTGTGGGAGAAAACATTCAAGGCTTTGACAGAATTATTCTAGAGAAAAACCTAAATGTACAAAACCAAAAAAGCTAAAATACATCTAGTCCTTCTTTCTCTCATTGTTTTTGTTGGGATTTTTTCCCAGCTTTGAGCACTTCAAAATATATTGATTTTTTTCTTGTTTTGGGGTCCTTATAACTAAGTGTAAAAATTAAGGTAATTTTGAGGTAGAGCTTTAGTTTTGAGCTAGAGTTTACTATGCAAAAATATCAAAACAGGCCATTAGAATAAAAAAATCTCAATTTTTTACACCTAAGTCTCTCAGAACTATTAATTCTCATAGAAAGGGTTAGTTTTAGACAAAGTAAGATCTAGTTTTGATAGAAAAATGATCTGGGAAAAAACCATTCCCAAACAGCTTATCTCTAACCAGGCAGTCAAATGCCTTGTGTTCTTGTCCCAGGGAAACTGTTTTGTAAACTGAAACTTATTGCTATTGCAAAAGCAGGAAGACTTCTCTGACCTCCACAGCTTCCACGCTTAGAAAAGCACGTTCCAGTGCCACCAGAAAAAACAAACCTCTTGTAATACTCCTTTGAATGCACAATCTCCTCTGTCATTTGTTCAACAACAACAACAAAAAACTTTATATGCAACTTTGAGACTGTTACAGCTGGCAGACTGAAGCAAATAGATTGAAACTGCTTTCTGATTGCCCCTGCGTGCATCTGAGCACTGCTAGGGCCACCAGAAAGTGACAAATCCCAGCCTTGTCCGGTGTTAATCACTTAGCACATTTTAAAAATGTGTCACCTGTTGAAGGGCAAACCCATGTCCTCTTTCCCAGTATTTGAATCTGCTGTCAGATTTGACAGAGTTGGCACAAGCAGTGGAATTCACTCCTCTCAAGGCAGATGGCTCCCACAGAATCAGGGGACCAAGTCATAAAAAAATGGAGGAGTGGTACTTTAGACCTGTTTCTCATTTGTTACATATAAGGGCAACCACATATTTTTATGGATAGAGCCAGGTCTGCTAAGCTAAGCACACAGAATGACCCCTTTCATTTGCATTTGCAACTTTTCCCTTTGAAATCATTCTCAGCTGCGACTGAACATTAGTTCATTGCTGTTGGGCAGAATTAACTCGGGCAGAACCTCAAACTGTCAGGTCTTCACTGCAAATTGTTCCATGGTTTCCCTCCAGAGACCTGCCTTGGGAAACTACAACTCTCCCAGATGCTCCAGTAGATGACTTTTTCCTCCACTGAGCTATTTGCAGTGAAGACACGACACCGTGTTTGAGGTTCTGCCCGGGTTAATTCTGCACAACTACACTGCAGTGAACCAAAGTGATCAATTATCAGATCTATCTGTAGCCACAAAGCATGGAATAACTGTTGCACAGGCATCTTGCCATCCAAACAGCCCAGAGATGAGAGCAACAGGTACAACAGCTCTTATTCCCACACAAAACAATGTGGTTGTGTGTGGTCCTGAACACCCCAGGGAAAAGGGATGGCCTTTCCCACAGGAGGAGCAGAGGACATCCAAATTATGGTCAGAACTACACAACACACCACTGGACTGAGCCATTAAGACTACATTCTAGAGTTATTGCCCTTGCAAGGGAAACACTCTAGTTTGATTATCAGACCTCTGAATGATAACAGATTTGCAGCACTGTGGGCAAAACAGTCCCAGCCCCACATCACACCAGCTGGGCTCTCAGAAGCTGAATTCCCCTGGAGCAGACCCAAGTCAAGGTCAGGCTTCAGTTCCTCATACCATCTCCTAGGGGTGCTAACCCCTGTGGCAGAGCTGCTGGAGCATGAAAGTCTCAAGAGTTGCTTTTGTACATGAGAAAACTGAATAGTGGGGTTATTTGCATGGGTGGCTGAGCCACCTCACACAGGGCATTTCATTACAGCCCTGTTTGCCTGCCAGTGGGTGTCCACCCTGCTGCCACCCTGCACCCACCTCCCTGTCTGTGCCCTGAGCTCATCTGACCCCCAAGACAGTGAGTTCCAGGCAAACATCCAATGCAACAATTCAGATCTTGCTACAAACAAGTGTTTTTCATTATTGCTGGAGTTTAAGGAAAATAACTTACAAAACTTTGGGGAAAAAAAAAACAATAAAAACAACCCAACCCCCCTTGTATATATATATACATTTATGTCAGAGGATTGCTGAACTGGGAGAAGCATTTGGTGCCAAGTGGCATGCCCTTCTTTTTGTCAGCAAAACCAACATATACATTTGGGCTTGGATGATTGCCTGACTGGGATGCTAAGGAGATGTTTATCTAGGGATGTAACTTGCTGTGATTGGGGGAAGAAAAAAAGCCCACAAAAACACAGAACGAAAATTAATTACAAAGTAGTGTTTCTGTATTTACTCCAACACTGAAAACAATTACCCTTTGGCAAATTTTCAAATTCTGTTTATTTGACAGTGCTGCACGTAAGCCAGGGGAATATAAGCATGAAAGGGAACAAACTGATATTCCTGATGCAGAACTGGATTGGTGCTTAGAGGAAAGCATACCCAACTTAACCTCCAAATGTCATATGCACGTCATAACATAAAAATGAATGAGGAACTATTTATAGGGCTTCAGATGAGTAGCTGACAACTGATACTTAACTATGCACATTTAAATACATATCTTTCTTAGGTAACTCCTGCCTTTCCCATAAACACATTTGGTTTCAATGAAAGGGTATGCTTGGGGATTCATTTGCTTTTTTTTTTCTCCTGCCTCTGGCACAGCATACAGCAAGTGTAAGCTCATGTATGGTCAGAGCTGCTGTTCTGGGTTATGTTCACACAGGCAAGAGCAGTCTGTGACAACGACTTCCTCAAGGATCCTGGCTGCATGCCACAGGTGCCACTCAGAGGGGTCCCATCCCCTTCCAAATACATGGGCTTGAAGAGTGGAACACCACCCTCCCGACAGCTGCCTAGGCAGAACCCGAAAAGTGCCTGCAGCTCCTCTCCACTGGCACATCAACCTTGATTGCTTGTTTATTGCCTGGGACCATGCTGGTCCCTGATAAATTGAGCTTGTGCGCCAGAGACTGCGGAAGGTTGATGACTATCTGCATCCCATCAGGCACCAGGGGGGCTCCTGGCATGCTGATGGGAGGAGTGGGCCTCCAGGAGGCAGATTTTTGCACCCCCCAAGGCTCTGCTCTGCTGCCTGTGACTAATTCTTCACCTAAATTAGAACTCGAGGACTCCTGCTGATACATGCATTTCCAACAGGACAGCCAAGCTTTATTTTTTGTTAGCTTTCAACTACGGTACTTTACTTTTACATTAACTCATGTCTGCCCTGCATGCTGTTCATTAGGCTGTTCAGTACCCCCTGTTTCATGAGACTTGCCTCCTCCTACCCCCACGAACACCTCAGGGCTCAGTGGGTGGCAACCACCACACTCACAGCACTGTGAGTGGGATTAGGTGAGTAGATTTTCCCGGGAGCAAGTATGGTTATAGGTGCAGTCATCTTCCCCAGGCAACTCATTCAGCCAGGCCATGGGTTTGAAGCCTAGCAGCGAGGCAAGCCTCTGGCTTTTCCACTGCCAGGTTGTACCCCCCAAAGTGGCATGGGAAAGTGGCAGGGCCGGGTGCACACTGAGAGCTCACTGGTGCAGGACGTGATCCCTGGTGTTTGGTGGTTTAATCCCAGCCAGCAACTAAGTACCATGCAGCCACCCACTCTCACACCCTGCCACCCCTGCAGTGGGGTAGGGAGGAGAATTGGAAAAAAGGTAAAGCCTGCAGGGTTGAGATAAGAACAGTCTAATAATTGAAATAAGATGATAATTATAAAATAATAATTGTGATGGAAAGAGAGACAACCAGAAGAGAAAGAGAAATAAAACCCAAGGAAGACAAGTGATACACAGCACAGTTGCTCACCACCTGCTGACTGATACCCAGCCTGTCCCCAGGCAGCCATCAGCCCCTCCTGGGCAACTACCCCAGCTGACAGATTGAGTAGGATGCTCTATTGTATGGAATATCCCTTTGGCCAGTTCGGGCCAGCTGTCCTGGTCATGCTCCTTCCTGCCTTCTTGTGCACTTCCTTGCTGGCAGAGCATGGGAAACTAGAAAATGCTTGACTTAGGGTAAGCACTACAGAGTGACAACTAAAACATCAGTGTGCTATCAACATTACTGTCATGCTAAATCTGAAAATACAGCACTGTACCAGCTACAAGGAAGAAAATTGACTCTAACCCAGCCAAAAACAGGACACCTATCAATCCCTTTATCATTGTTCCCTACTTGCAAATATGTTGAGAGAGGCCCAAAGCAACAGCTTATACCTAAAAGTTCTCAAAACTGGAAAGTACGGAAGTGTATTACAGATCTTGCCTCCATCTGTTGTAACTGCCCATGCAGAATTTCCCAGCATTTTCCTACGACTCTGCAACAGATGGGACAAAAGCTCCCAGGCACTTCCAAGACTTAGCCCAGCTTGTTTTTTTTCCTGAGTATTGCATTAGCACTACTGAAAAACAGGCCTGGCACAGTTTGCTCAGGGAGCAGACAGAGCTCAACCCAGCCGCTACAGAGCATGCTGTCAACAGAGTGTCAGCAGTGTTTGCTGTGCCCCACAGAGAAAAGCTGCAACATCCACGCTCCTCTGACATGGAAACACAAACAAATTTCATCCACCTCCAGGAGCAAAAGGCTGGAAAAACTAATCTTTGGTTTTGTTTTCTTCCTCTTGCTAACCTCAGGCAAGGCAGTTACCATCCTGCTGCAACTTGCCATGCCAAAACCAACACCTTGCGTCAGCAGGATATGTGCTGCAGCCCACTGTTTTTTGTGAAATAATATGGCAAAATAACAGAGGCAGCTACCAAAACCTCTCTTCTCCCTTGTCCAAGTGAAGCTTCCCTACTGACCCAAGAAGCATCGTGCATGCCACATTTTAGCTGGTACTGCAGGGCTCTGCATCACCCTGCTTGCTTATACACCTCAGGAAGGCTAAGAAGATTTAGGCCCCCACTCCCTCAACTGTCCTCTCACAGACAAAATAAAGGCTGGGTGAATAAAAACCAAGCATGGGTTTCACATCAGTGCATATGCTTTAAATATGTATATCCATATATGCACGCATACATCAATCCTCCCTGCCACATCTCAATCCAGCACTACTAGCATCAAAAATGTTTAAAATTAAAAGAATACTATAGCTACAAAGTTGAGTACTCTGAACCCAGACTGTACACTCTCTGTATCTGCATTTCTTAGCTTTAGTCCTCATGAACATGCCTTTTATGATGTATCACATATTTGCCCATAAGTCCCCTACCTCCTTCAGTGCCAGTACTTCAAGTTCTAGTCAGGGGCTGTGCTCTAGTATCCTGTCTAGAAGAACCCTGCTTTATTTTCTGTAAAAAGTCATAATATGCTGCTGAAGTAGTGAACATAGTACTGAAAGAAAAAACATGGTCTCTTATACCAAAAATGTTTCCATAGCTTCAGATTGTATCTATGACATTTGCACAGTTCCTGCAAAATGTCTATTACCTTATATAACCCCAGGCTTTAAAAATAGTTAATTCATATTCATCTACTTCCAATTAATTACACTGAAACATTTTTGGCCTGCTGTGCTAGGACGGTAGGTGCAGGCAACAACAACCAAAACCAGAGGGCTGTACTTAAATTAATCAAATAGTATAAGAAAAATGTTATGTACGAGTAAAAAGGGTTTGGGATTTTTTCATCCTAATCTCACAGTTCATTTTGACCTTAAACAAATCTGTTTTTCATTTACACCAGCCTGTAAGCAAAGTTGGGTCAAAATCAGTAAATAGTTGTCAGCAAGTATTACAAAAAATTCAAACATTTGGGTTTATTCTTTTTCAAAACAAAACTGTTTAAGAACATAAGTATATAAATTTTGATATTAAAAGCATGTTTTAAGTGGAAATGAAAAAAATATTTTAGATTGCATATTTTTGCACCACTACCCCTCCAGAAAAATTGGAAGTAACAGACTTCAGCTGAAGAGAGGTTTTAGACATGCCTTTCCTCACCCAATGAGAAGTGGCTCAGATGAGATGCCTGATGGCAGGTGCAGCCCATCATGCCCTGGATGATGATGAATTAACTTTCTGTGCTCCTCTGCTCCTCCCAAAACATTGCCTCTCATCACTAGGCAGAAAAACACTGTATGGACATCTACAACAGCAGCACTACCTGAGGGCCACACATAAAAATAACTACATTTGCTCAGGGCTGAAGGGGACATACAATATCTACCAGATCAGGCATGAAGCCACACACTGTGAAAAGGAAACAGACTGAGTGTGCTGCATGACAAGGAGAAAAGTTTTATGATTCTATTAACTTAAACTAAAGGCCATGTAGATGACCTTGACTTTGGCATTTACCCAATTTTGAAAGTACCATTAGTATTATTTAAAAGCACAAACTCACATTAATGGGATGCTCCTAGTATCACTTTCTTAATGTTTTACAATAAATATACTGACTCAACAGATTTTCACTTGTGAAAAGGGCTCTTTGAGCAACATATACACCTCTCTGCTAGAGCTACTGCAACAGGCCACTATTACTCCCTTTGGTCCTCCCAAAAGGTGGGTGAGACAGCTTCCAGCAGGTTTGCAGCCTATTGCTGAAAAAGGAAATGCAGACCTGAAGGAGAGTGACCTCTGGGGTAATGCTCTTCAACCAGTTACTCTCCAGATTGCTTAACAGGCTGAGAGTATTTATGGTCCAAGTGTGGAGATTAAAGCTGCAGCTCAGTACAGCCATCAGACCTGTCCCATGCAGCCACATCAGGAGTGGCTCCTTTCAGGAACTGGGACTGGTTACAGGATCTGTGCCTGTGGTTTGACCCCAAAGCCATCAGCCCACCTGGTCTAAGCCTGGCAGACCTGTAAACACCTCCAGGCAGGATCTTCCAAGCCAGAAACATCTGGCAATTCTCACTGCAGGTGATTTGGGAATTAGGATACATTCTCTGAATGTAGGGTATGTTCTCAGTTCCCATGCACATTCTGAACAGCAAAACCAAATGCTAATTAATCAAGGCTTATGTCTCAGCCATCTAGTGGGAGGTGTCCCTGCCCTTGGCAGTGGGTTGGAACTAAATGATCTTTAAGGTCACTTCAAACCCAATTTTGAAGTGAAGTAAGGACACTTCATTCCCAAATTTTTTATTCTATGATCTATCCCTTTATTTAGCCAGCTTCTTCTGGTTCTCTCCACTCCTACCTACCAACACTTTCCTCTGCAGTTCTGCACCTAGAATTCTTCTCACTGGCTCCCCTGTAAACAGAGTATATTAGATAGCTATTTCCAGCTGCAAGTGACTATAGCCAGAATCCTGCTGTAGAGAATTGGCAAAGATGAGAACTGATGAGAACGTGATGCCTAAAATGTGGACTCTGTTGCCCAAGCCACCATTACAGGTCACTTCAAGTCCTCATACCAGGGCTCACTCCCTCACTGTTACCTGCTCAGCTCACAAGGACTGCCTCTGCAGCCTGTTCCTCAGACTCTTCTCCTAATTAGAATCCAGTAACTTCCTGTAGCACTTCATTCGTACCTGAAAGGGCAACAATTTGAAATACACTGGTGAAAAGAAGATACCTAATGAAAGGTGAATTTGGTGTTAAGGAATAAATTATCTGTTTGTGAAGCAAAGGCACAGAGCATTTGTTCATTATGGAGCAAGAGGAGGAGACAAAATCCCTTATGGCAGATCTGGAAGGCATATGGGTTGTGCCTTATTTTCTTTCCTCACTGCTATGAGAGGGTACAAAATAAAATCATGGAGTACACAGAGCAGCAGTCTGCCCTCTCAGTACAGGATTGTCCTTCTTTAGAAGAGGGGGGGCTTAAGATTTTATGTTTGCATTTGACAAGGATTTATTTAGTACTTTTATTTTAAAAAGTATTTTAACTATCTGTCTTTCCATCATCTTTAGTACTATGGTTTACCCTCATAAACCACATGGATCAATAATTTGCTCTGGTACCATCTGGGAAAAAAAATGTTTTTTGTGTGCTTCAGACTGCACTACAGAACTGAAAGCACTAATTGAACTGTAAGGGTAATGATCCCAAAACACTCATTTGAGAAACCCTTTTTTACCTCTGGAGTGCTATTTTGTCACCTAAGCTATAAAGTCAAGCTCAAGTGTCCTGCAGCCTTTAGTTCATGGGATTTAGCATAAGGTCACTGCTGCCTAACCCGGTGGCAAGAAATGCAATTCCCTTCAAGAGTCTCTGAAGTAAGCAAGAGAAAGGCCACTCTGCTTTACTCTGCTGTGTGGATCCTTCAGCCAATGGCTCCCTCCAGTTCCTTGTTCCTTCCCAGGCTCAGCATGCATCAGCAGGTCAGTATCACATCTCAGGAAAGCAAAGGACTGCTAGGATCAAACATACTGCCCATCCTGCCACAGTTGAGAGTTATCACTTCATAAATATCTCAAGGAGACTGAGCTACACTCTTGATCCACAGGCAAAGGAACTGAAGCTGGCATTACTGCAATGGCATAACCTCACCCTATAGCTATGCCTGCAGGATTCCCACCGCCTAGTCAAACTCCAGCAGTGCCAGCACACTTCCCAGGTCACAGGAGAGATGTATATTCAGCAGAAGCAAGAAATCCTGCACAAGCTGGTTGGCCATCACTTCCCTGAAGGGACACAGGGCAGGCACAGACTGCCCTTCCTCAAGGTCACAGCTTGCAGAAGAGAAGGTGGCCTGGAGGGAATACAAGAGAGGGAAATAAGGCTCCTGCCCTCTGCCTCAAGAGGAGGGGCCAAAAGCAGCCTATGAGTCACATACCACAGGGGCTGAAGAGGAGGAAGAGGAGAGCAAAAGTGATCACTAAAGCTTTTTCAAAACAGGGTCCAGAGAGAGATGAACTAAGTAAGGCCAAAAGCAGCAGTCCTGCAGCAAGGCAGAACATGCTGCTTTCATGAGGAGCCCCCCCAAAGCCATCTCCCCCCGGCCCAACTCTTTGGCCAATGTATGATCACAACTGTGAATATAATATTGAACTAAATGCACTGGGTTTGGGGCATCACCTCTTGCTCCTTCATTCCTCTGGACCTGAGCTATGTGATGTACAGGGAAGTCTTTGATCCTGTTCTTTAAATCTTCTGCAGGCTGGATGAGGGGTAAGCAGTTGGGTCCAACACATTGAAAACATTTTAGAAGTTGGGAGGACAGAGGGAGTAAACAAGAAAAAAACACAACCAGCAGCCAGCAGCTACTTGCACACAAAAATGTAATTTCTTTTTATTTCCTGGGAAGTTCTGCTTCTGTGCTTAAGACCCAGACAGACAGGAAAAGCCCTTGCCAGGACATCAGTTTTCCTCATTTGTGGGAACAGAAAAAGGAGGCTGCTGTGCAACCTTTACCTACAGTCTTGATGTCAGCTGAAGGACCCGACAGCTTACTCAGGGCCTTTGTTATAAATCTATTTTGGTTGGGAGTGGTGGCAGCTGTTAGTGCCATGATGGAAGCATACTTTAAGGCAGCAGTCATTTTATGCAGTCATGTCTTCTGTAACTTTGGACAAAACATTAATATTATCTAGAAGACCTTGGGGCAGGAAGGAAGTCATGCCTCCTGAATTCTCCACATGCTACCAAGAGGATAGTGAAAGCATCTGAAGTGCAGGAGCCACTGTCATAACTCAGAGACCGCCCCGGCCCCAGCAAGCCAAAAGAAACAGAGGCATTTGATACAACCACTTTCCTGGATTTGGAAGGACAAATAGTGAAAGTTACCAAGCTCTTCAAAAAAAAAGCAAGTGTGCTCTGTTTCCAAGGTTTCCTCCAGACTGATTCTCCTGGCAAACAGAAAAGATCCCCAAGCCAAGTAACTCTACTCAGCCTCATCCTGCACGTCACATGCTCAAAGGATTAAGTTATGGTTTACTGCAGCCGTACCCAGAGCTTGCCTAAAACTTCACACCCTTCATGGGTAGCATAAACTCTTTGCATATTCCTTTAACTCACAATTTTCTCACAAGCTTGCTCAGCTATTTCCTGACACCTCCCACGGGTCATTTGGTGGTTTTTTTCCATGCAGCTCATCTTTGGAACCTGAAGTGTCTCAGAAAATTCACACTGAGTAATTGGTTGTCAGTGGACAGTCACCACTTAATGCTCCAGAGGCAAATTCCATGCAGGATCCCAGTTTCAGTGTCCCTTATCAGAACAAGGGCGGGGCCTCAGCACTATTATATTTATGCTTGTTACCCAAGGCAACAAGCAGGTTTAAAAAACAAATCAAAATGACCTTTGAAAGTCGTGACAGCACGACTGGTCATTTTAAAGGTAGATTGATGATCTTCAGTGTAGAGATTGACCCTTTGTTGTATGTTTGCATAATCCATACGGTGGGTCTGGCTCTAGACACTGTCCCAACAAGAAGAGCAAGAAAAATATTTTTTAGAAGTCTGAGTTATTCAAACTCATAAAGCATTATAATTTCAAACCAAAATTGTGATTCGGTTGTGCTTTGGTTTACCAGCTGCATTTCTCTCAAAGCTTATTAGTGAAGCCCACAAAGTAGCTGATTTTACTCTGGATGAGGTCTGTTTGTCCTTTAGGTTCCCCAGCACAGAGCTGCAACATAGGCTGCAGATATGCAGATGAAGGAACTGCTGAAATAAGTATTCCAGAGCTACTGAACAGCTCTGGGTATAAGCCTCCCCCATAAATGTATAGGGAGCAGTAAAGTAAGGCTATGCAGCATGCATCAGTTTATACCTGCCAAAATTCCTTAGACCTTAACAGGGATAAAAAAAGCCATGCCATTGATTAAAAACATATATTGCTGATAGTGGCAAGTTATTTAATGACATTTTGGAGAGAATCAGAGCTTTTTCCTGAGGAAAGTCTTGTGCACCATCAGGAGAGGCATGCAGGGAAACCCTGTGTGGAACAAAAGTGTTTGAATTGGCAGGACGGTAAGTAAAGGGAAAGACATTTTCCTCCTTTGCTCATCTCTGTTTCACTGACCTTTTCTTTCAGAGGGTGGAAAAAAAGCACTTGGGTCTGTGAAGAAATATTTGGAACAAGGAAATCCTGCAAGTGAAAAGAAGTCCTACAGCTGGGAAAGGCAAAAAAGCAGCCAGTGTAACCACAATACTGGATTTCCTATGGAGATAACCATCATCAATGCACAAAGCTCCTGTGTTCCTTTAATTAACATACTGTAGGTGGAAGCAAAAAACACTGGATAATGGTAAGTTTCACTTTCTACAAGTCAAAAGCTGTTTTAATAGAAGTTTAAGTGCCTTTCTTTTCAGTTCAGCAAGAAAGAGAGTATTTTCTCAGAGGCTGACTGAACACCCACGTTGTTCAGAAGCCAGGCAGGGCGCTCCCTGTTAAGCTTACTTACAATTACTTGTGGAGTCAAGGCTAGCAAGAGCTGGTATCCTGGGCAGGGATAATGCTGCAAGTCTTGGTAGTAAATGCAGTTTCACTGAACATATTGCCAAGAAGATTTTCTCTGGCAAAGAAGGGGATAGCTTGTCTCTAGTAAATGATGTCTCAGGGGATTGGTACAACCTATTGGGGCACAGCACATAAACACAAAAACATGAGCAACTTAGTCCATCTTCCCACTAGAGATGAACTTTTGAAGATCACACTGGTCATTTCTCATATTTAAGGGAAAGTTCTAGATGTCAACAGGAAAAATTGAGTATCTCCTATACACAGTCTAAGACACTGCAGGAGGCCGTGTACCCCACCACTCCAAAACCTTCACAAGTTCCCAAAGTCATGCTCCCCATTTGCTGGTCCACAGCAGCCAAATTTCCCTGTAGAGGGCAACACCACAGGGCACAAACAGTGAAAGAAAAGGAGATAAAATGCTGCTGACCTGCACGTTTAATGAAGTATTTCTTCTTTTTGTCAGCCTAAGACACAAACATACAGGCACGTCTATGCATTACCACACACCTACTCTTCAGTATCTGAAGTCTAGCTGACCCTTGAGGCAGGAATCACGTCATGCAGAACAAAGCACAAACTCCATGCCATAATAAACATTTTATCAGTCATGAGACCAGATTGGAGCTGAACTACAATCTTAACTTTGCTCCTTAGCTTTCACACCCAAAGAACACTCACAGAACCTAGATCCTTACATGGGTGATAGAAAAGATAAGGAAGCATATTTATGATGTAATTAAATAAATCATGCTGGTCTCCCAGTAATGAACCCATTTCTAAATATCCTGGAGTCATCTTATCTTGCATGTGCTGCTTGCACACTCATTTAAGGTGCTTGCCAAGAGTGCCTTCTCAGTAGGACATGGTTGCCAGTAGAAACTTCACAGTCCAAATCTGAAGCCAGGCTTGCATACCTGTCCCAGTCTCTAGCACTGTATTAATTCTTGAGAAAATGATTTTAAAAGAAAACCACAGAGCAATTTTGAAAGGGGTCTGGGTGGAAGAAATCAAGTAAGAGCTTGGAATTGATGATTTCATAAGCAATGTAAAATACTTTTTTCCACTTGTTACTGTTTTAAAAAATGAAATGCTTTCCAACTTTCAACATCAAATAGCCCAGAGGGTTGGGTTTGATAAAGGACTGAAAGAATCTCCAAGTTTTTCTTGAAATCCCCTAAGATCCCAAATGCATCTCTTCATATTTTTCAGTGAATCTTTTAACATATGTCCTTTTCCAGAAGCAATACTTGTTTAGGGTTTACTCCTTGCCCCTTACATTTATTCTCCTCACCTTTTGCTGTTCCCACTGTAAATGAGTGTCATGGTTCTTTATACCCCTTTTAAAGAAGACAAGTGCATAAATAACCACCAAAAATGTGTCCTGCATAAGTATGTCAGTGATACAATTAAACATTTTCTCCTTCTCGTGATATGTTTTATTGAGGTATAAATCAGGACTACGAGGCAATTTAGCACAGACAGGAATTTTACGGAGGGGGTGTGCAGATCCCTTGGGCTTGTCTGGAAAATGAGAAACATACCCATAGATGATACAGCTTGCTGGGTACAAGAACCACAGGAGCTAGAGAGCACTCTGTCTAGACTGAGATTTAACTCTCTCATTTAAATCAAGTGAAATAGGACTGTGCTGGATGCAATTGCATTAAAACCTTTCTGTGGTGGATTAAGGAGCTTTTTGCAAAGCCAAGTCACACTGAAGAAATTGTGTGGGAAGAATGAATTTGTGCCAAATCACAGGGAGAAAGCAGGAGCTGAAAGGTAGCAATAGTCTCCCTGTGTTTAACAAGGCTTTAGCTGTGCTTACTTTCTACCACTAAGCAGAAACTTTCCCTTCTCTCCTGCTACTAAGACAGGTAGAGAAATGCTTGGGGCAAACTTTTCTTTCTTACAGTCAGGAGTCTCAGTTGCAGAGCCTCCTTATTTCCCTTTAGGAAGGTGTAAATTGAGGTCAAATAAAGAACTTTGGCTTGCTTGCATCTGGAATGTGCCTGGAAACAGACAGCAGGATTCAGATACAGCTTTTTTCTTACTCTCAGACACCGGCCAAAAACACCTCCCTGTACTTTGGCCAAAAGGCAAAGTCCCCGTGATGGAATGGAAGTCTCTGCCTTGCAGTGCTGCCCAGCAGAGGTGATTGTCCCATTGCCATTGATGGAGGATGGAGTGATCCTGTTCTTCTCTTAGCTGGGCTATGAGATGTGTACAATCACATTTGTCTCCGTGTCCACCCATTCAGACCTCTCCAGCCAGGCCTGCACCCAAGGATCTGGGGCATTAGCATCCACCTCACCTGACAGAGACAACTAGCCTTGGTTGTTCTCTCCACAGTCAATAGAATCTGGTGTTAGACTTAATAGGCCCTGGAGACACCTCACTCTCAGCATCCCAGCTAGGCAGGATACATTTCAGCCTTCCTGCCCAGAGAAATATAACTTGTACCTAACACTAGCACCTTCCAAAAACCAGCCAAGTAAGCTCTGCCCACACATCTTAATGCCTGCACAATAATGGGGCAAGGACAGCATTTTCCTCTCTGTGCACAATCCAGCCCTCACCTGGATTCAGGGTAGCTGCAGGAGTAAATTATATTGTCCCCTTAGCTGCTTATTTGGAAGCAAATGGCAGAAGCAAGACACAGCAGTGAGTTACAAGCTGAAACAAGTCGACAGGCTCAGATGACCCCCAGGCAAGTTATATTTGAATCATGTACTTCCCTCTTGACATGCAGCACCTGAAAGCACACAGCATTCATTTCTTATCCTTATGAGCCTTCCACTGTCCAGCACTGTCAGCTCATGATACATTCTCCAGAGAACAAGACTATGTGCCCCACCAGCTCCCAGATTTTGCAAGAATCCCAGCATTCAACTAAATGTTTTAGCAAAAAATTGGTATTTTTTTACTCAGCCCTCAGTGCTTTATCTGCTTCTGCAGTTCAGACCACAAAACCCATCCACCTGGTTTGTTCAGGCAGCAACAACAGGCTCTTCCTGAGGACGTCCTCTCCCAACATGCCATCATGGATTTTCTCTGCACATTCCCTGGTGCCCTGCTCTACAGTAAACTGAGCTGCTCTGTGACACTTGTTCAGCAGCTCATCCCCAGCCCCTGACCATCTGCACTTCATCCTTGGCTTCCATCTGAACATATACACCCTGGCTAATTGGTAGGGTTTCCAAACAATAGCTAAACACAGGTCTGGCATCAGCAGCAAGCTCTGAATCAGGCTTCAGTAGTATTGTCTGACCAGAGGCTAGCCCTGGGAGAGGCCCCTTGCCAACAGGGAAGGGAAACTGGGATTAATACTTGTACTAAGAGCCACAGAGAAAGAGTAGGAGGGCTAGAAGAACTCCTTGCAAAGAGGGTGAGGGTTAACAAGAGAGCACAGTACCTTTCAACCCTCTGTTTTCTTTTGTACTTTAAGGTGCAATAAAACATATTTATACCCCATTCCTCAGTTTACAAGGAAAGCAGGTTGCTTTAAATGTTTTAAAACTGGCCTCAGCTGAGCAGCAGTTCTCTCAGACTGGATTTTGGGGATTACATTTCACTCCATGAATAATACTTTCACTCATTTTTTCCATCTACAACCTCTGCCTGACAGAGATGGTTTCTTTTCATCTCCATTGAAACACAGAAAGATAAAGGCCTGAAGTAGCAACTACGTAAAATACAGGCAATTACAGAGATGTTGTGTGTAGAGCTTTAGGTCATTAAAAATCACCATGGAGAAATTTGGGTAGAGTGCTGAGTGAGGCAGCAAGAAAAACTGAGTACCTTAGAATGGATTTTGAAGAAAAGTACCAATTACTTTGATCATATATATACATATATATATATATGGAAAAAAGAAAAGGAGATTCAGACTAAATTAGCAGAGGAGGCAGAAAATATACAAGCATGTAATGTAGATAGAGAGTTTTGCATGCTTTCCATTTGTTTCCCATCTGCTGTGCAAGTAGCTAGTTCATCAACATACACTGGCCACAGTTTATCTAAAGGAAGCCTGGCCTTGGGAGCAGCTCCTGCATTTACTGTTCTTTAATGCAGCAGTAAGACCTCAGGGACACCTCATAAGCAGAAAGTCCATCTCCTGATAATCCTTGTACAAAAGACAGCAGTCCTCAGGACATGCTGGCAGACAAAGCAAAGTGTGGAAAAAAGCCTAAGCCTGCTCTGTGTTACGCCTGTGTCCAAACCAGTAAGTCCTAGACTGCAGCCAGGTACAAGTTTAAAGCCAGCTTAGTCCTCCTTCCTTTCCAAGTGTGCCAAAGTGCAAGCGAGGCATATCTCATGCTCCAGCCAGCTGGAGAGTAACGAGAAGCAGAGATACAGAGACTTAGCTGAAATTTAGATTATGGATTAATGCATCCTGGACCAGCTGGAGAAAGCATCCCTGAGTTAACAAGGACGAGTGCAGAAGGGAGAGCACAGGGCTCTAGATGACAAGTTTATCAGCTGTTGAGCAACCTGGTATTTAAGGGCTGGGCTCTTCCAGTGTACAGTTTTTTAATATTACCTTGGCCAGTTAAAGACAGCCTCTACTTGTTATGTTTCACTGTTGTGTGGGGTTACCATAGTGTGTATCTGGATCACCAGGATTCACCTAAGAAACAGCAGAAGTAAACACACGTGGTACCAATATAAAGCATTTCTTTGAATGGCCATTTTATATAAACCCCTATCGCACGGTCACCATTGCTATTCCACTGGAGAGGGGGGGATCCAGAGCAGCTAACTAAATACAAATACATGTAAAAGGGCTGGGATAGGTCAGTGCAAACATTAAATGCTTGGAATCAATGCTTTGATGGTCAGAAGCAGTCAGACACCAGGGAGAAGTCAGAGAGAGCTCCCTTTTAATCTGGCTGAAGCCATTCGTTCTGAAGAGCACTAAGAGAAAACCAAAACAAAACAAAGCCCCTACCTTTCACAGTTTCTCTAATGTCACCAAAGCCAAAAATACTCAGATTTTACAAGAAAGACAGATCTACAACACACCCAGCAATGCAAACAGCTCAGTGGAGTGTGGCAAGGCAAGATACCCAGAGGGCCACCGTGAGAGCCGCCCACACATGAGCTGGCACATGCAGGGACAGAGGACCAGCCACCACACCTGCAGGCTGGGCTCAGACCCAGGGCAAACATTTGCCTTTCACAACAAAAACAAATGAAAGGCTTTGGGTTGCCCCAAATGATCGTAAATATTTTTCTCTAGGAATTCTTCTGGTTTTTGTGTGCATTTTTTTTTCTTTAAACTAACGAAAAGCAGGGTAGAAGTGAAGGGGCTCTCTGAAAACACTTTAAAGATTTATTTACTTTAATACTAAAGCAAGGGGATCTAGCATCTACTTAAGTTCCATGAATACATGCATTTCTTATTAGCAGCATTATAATGCCATTAAAGAATAGATTCACTCATCTGCCTACAAGTTATTCTGCCCTTGCTCACAATGCCTGTTCATTTCCCAGAACATTTTTAAGAAGACTTATTTAACTTTAGTCTTTTTCTCCTTTCTCTCATTCATGACATTTCTGTATGCTCATGATTATTTATTTGGCATGGCATTTTGATATAAGAGAACAGCCAAGCCTTGTGCGCATACATAGCACAGAATTCCACTTTAAGAGACTTGGATTCTGTAATTTATAGATGGCACAAAAAACTGACTTAAGGAGTGAGAGTTGAGGTGTTATCTGTGCATGGCTTTTGGCAAGACAAACTGAAGTCATATCATCAACTTCAGCTTTAGACAACTTTTGACCTTGGCCCTGAACCCAATATTACACCTTGAACCTTGCTCTGCTATTGAACCAGAAAAAACATCTTGACTCTATGCAGCTGGCCTGCTCTAGGGGACTGCCATACCACCAGCAGTGGCAGCCCAAGCCTGCTCAAGTGGACAGGGGAAACAAAAAGGTGGCTTGTCTCAGGCTCTCTGCATGAGAGCTTAGAGATAGACACAGCTCTGTAATTTCCTCCCAGTGACACAGAGCTTCTCCTAGACCCTGGGTGACTTCTTTCACAGTTCAGCCCAAAGCCATTTGCAAGTAGCAGAAGGACTTAGTGACTTCACTGGGTTGCAGAGCTCACCTTGCTGTTAAAATCACGCTTACCCAGGCCAAGCAGCAGAGACACTTCCCTCCATCTCACAAAGGATGATGGAAGCAACACAAGCCATGCCTGTTGCCTGCCTGCCCACAGCTATGCAAACCCTAACAGCTACAGACACCTGGAAAAGGAGCTGCTGGCTGCTTCCCTCCCTGCTAATGAAGCATTTGAGTTACAGCCATTGCTTATTCAAGAACCTAATAAGAGATGACTGTGGCTATTTTCCACTTAACATCATTAGTTAAACAGAAATTAATTGCAGATGGAGAACAGCCATTGTGTTTTATTACCAATGATTTGTTTCCTGGGATTTAAGAGCAGATCTAGTTTGGCAGATCTGTTCCCTTAGGCTGCAGACACTACAAGGTGTGGCCACACTCCGTATTTACAAGCCATTACCAGGGCTGCTTTTGGCTTTTTTCAGCTCCAGGCATGTCAATAAGTCTTAAAGGCTCTGTGAGAGAGAAGCTGAGTAGAGCTTGATTTGTTTGTTATCAGTCAAAGATTGCTGACATGCTTTAACTATCTCATAATAGAAAAGCTATCCACTACAGGCAATCATTACTTGCTTTCAACAGAAGATCTCAGCAGCCCTGAACAGAAATGGGCAAAAAAGAAACCTAAATGGCTTTTATATATCTTAAGTCATTCAAGTGAAACACAAAATATATCTCCAACCCACCCAGTTTAGTTTGGCTGGGCCTTGCCACTCCCCCTATGCTGTACCAGATCAGATTTGTGGAACTACACCTGCAATAACTGGGATGTAAGCTTGAACACTATCAGGCCCATCTTTCTGCATTAACACTGAATGCATACAAGATCCCACTCAAAATTTTCAGCTGGTGCCTATTAAAAATGAGACCAAGCTAACTAAAACAAGCAGTGGGTGTTCTATCAAGCAAATAGCTTCAGAAATCTTTACTGGCTCCCAGGACATAGTGGGAAACAGTGCAAAATACCACTGTTGAAAATCTTCTTTGGAGCCTGTCTCAGATTTTCCCCTTCTATGACTTTTCCCCTTTGATACTCCAAGGACAGGTGCCCCAAGTTCCCATGCTGCAAGGTACCCTCCTTTTACAGGATGTCAGCAAATGACAGCACTGGTAGGGTCTTGTAGGACATGATTCTCAGCATTTAGCTATGCAGTATCTCTGGAGCAATTGTAAGATGTTACTGGCAGGTGCCTTTCACTGTGTGCCCTCACCATCTGATGGAGCTTCCCTACCGAGCCTGGCAGCGGGAGTACATAGTGAAACAACTAACTGTCCTTCTGATCCATGTGCTGGTTTTGGTGTAAAACCAGCTGTCTTGCTGAGGTACAAATAACCTAGCAGTGTCCCCAAAGGAGATGCTTGTCCCTAACTTCCATTGGTTACATGTCAGTTCATGCCTCAGGTCTTAAAATTTATAGCCCTTCCACTGGCTTCTAACCCGTACCAACCATAAAACCATCAAATATCTGCTGGCACCGAGGTTATCACTGGGATGAATAAACTCAAGCAAAGAGATTGATAGATTGTCCTTCCAGGCTCCCCATGACCACAGGACCACAAAAAAAAAATGGTCCACCCTGAACCTTGCCATCCTCACTTCACATGGATAGTCATCCATGAAGCCATACTTTCATGAAGCCCAGAGATGGCAAAACTACTTACGCATTTTTTTACCTTCCCACCTCCAAACAGAAAGTTTCAGGGAAAATGTTTTCAGGGAGTTACTGAGACCAGTTGCAAAATGCTTTCCATAATGCCATATACAGCAGCTGATGTAGAAAACAGACGGCATAAATTGTAATATTTTAAATACAAAGCTCAGTATTCTCAATATTCAACTACAACCCCCCAAAGCATCCCTAATGTTATATTACATTTCAGACTAACATCTGACTGATGGCCCAAACGTGGATCAAATTTGCAGCAGGTACAAATTATGCAGGGCATGATTTCTAGCAAATCTGGTTGGCTAAGTGCCCCAGAGTTTTCTTTCACGTGACTATTTCCTATCCAGTCCAATGATGAATATCAAGTGCAACAATGGGAATTTTTTTCTCGTATGACAAATTCTGCATTATTTCTCAATAATAAGCACCATAAATAAATTCTTATTTCTCAAGACTTAAAAGTCCATCTGATGTCAAAATCTACACAGTTTGGTATCACTAATGGGTACATTAGCACTGCCTCCTGTGTGACCTTGTACAGTGGTATGGCATTTGTTAGCTTGTTCAATGGCACTACAATCAACTTGCAAATTCAGATTTCATGAGAGAGTTTTTGTTCTTAAGCAGCAGGACTGCTGGCAGCACTGTGTATGTTGCGTGCAATTGCGTGTGGTGTTTTGTGCAATATCATCTGCAACATTTTATTTTAGATCATCCCTCCCGTTCCTCCCCAAAATGGGACTAGACTCTTTAAGGGCGAGAATAGATTTTACAGAGGATGATTGAGAGCTAAAACTTCATGGGGCCTCAAGATAATACTCCATCTGTAGAGAAAGAATAAAGAATCTGCTGCAAATACAGTAAGATTAATGTAGTAATCATCTGCTGGCATGGCACACCCTGGGAAAGAGGCTAATTAAAAAGGATTTGTGGAAAGTCACGTAGGATTACTCTACTAAAAGCAGTGGCAAGATATTTGGGTTATCAGTGATTTTTAAAAGTTCTAATTAAGGTTCTAGAAAACAGTTTTACCAAGAAATTGAGACCTCCAACTTCATCTACACTGGAAATACTCTTTATATTAGTTCTGCAAGCATTTACAGCTTCAGGAAACTTGGAAAAGTAAAGACTAGCATTCTGTTATCTCAATACTCTAAATCCTCTTCCCATAAACTGCTGGGCTAATGACTTCCATTTACATCAGTGACATGGTCTGAAGAGAGAAGACGGTAAAGTTCTGCTGATTTTATCAGCTGAAGCATGTGATGCACAGGACATGGTTCCCAGCAAATTAAACCAGCAACCAAATTAAGGAGCTGAAATGCCAGGTCTGCTCTTCTGACAGGTATTCATTTTGCCCAAAACACATAGTGCTGAGTTTTTAAAAAGAAAACTAGAAAATCAGTCAGAGGGCACCTCCTTTTCCATCTCTTGTCCATTGAGGACACTGCTGTGCACTTCAGGAACAGATGTTCATACACCTGGTTTTTACATGCTGCCAGGAAAAGCTCCATCTTTCCTTGCATTCCAGGAAGCAAATAGTTCACTAATAGAACATCTGTAGCATGATCAAAATTGCATCTAACAACAAAGAGGGACAGACAAGCCAGATGTGTTTTCAGAAGTAGGCATCCTTTGGAGTGTGCCTGTGGACAGATTGTGCCCCTGAGCGCAGAGCCTCCTATGAAAACAGCTCAGGTGCTCCCTCAAGCCAGTCTCAGTCAATCACAAGCTACAGCATATGTGCAGGAAAGTTGCATTTCTGCACGTTGTCCATCACTGGGCCTTGCACCTTGCCCTGGCTTCAGAGCAAACTGCATTGTCTGGGCCACCCCAGCCAAGGCTCTGGCTGAGGAGCAGTGAGGGGTGGTACAGAAGAGTAAATTCTATAAGTAATCCTTACAGAAAACACAACCTCATGTCATGATAGGGCCTCCTGTTTGGAAATTGAAATGTCTTAAATCACTGAGCCAGAAAGAGAAGAAAACCTTCCTTACAGAAGCAGCAAGAACCAAGACAAAGAACCTTTTTTCTTTGACTGGTAACAGCCAAGAGAGATACTTCATGGTTTTGTAATGCCCTGAGAGGGCAAAAGTGGCTTTGTGCACAGATGTGGTTTTGTGGGATGAATGATGATGTGCATTTAATTCCTGTTTTGGATTACTGGGGAATGATGACTAGAGAGGGTCATAAGCCATGAAGTTCAGATCCAGGTCTGAAACAGCTTTAAGCACTGCAGAGCATGGGGTGACAGACCTGGGGCTTGGGTTTTGCTCCAGATCATTGGAGAGAAAATGGTCAGCTAAACACAATTTAGCTCTGGAATCATTCCTGAATTTGTCTAGATTCATGGTTTTGGCTTGGACCCTTTAGTGGTAAAAATTGTGAGTGAAAGCACAAGGGAGGAAGAAAAGATAACACAATGGCATAAATTCCAGTAGCTCCTGGAAGAAATACATTTGACCTTTACTATCTACTAACTTCTAACTGTGATGCTTAACTGTGGTTTTTCCTTTTGAAATATTGTCCCTGGCAGAATGGAGTCCAAGGAGAAAATAGACTCTGGAAAAAAGTGTGAGACTTTGGGGAGACAGTTATTTACTGACAGTTTCACAACCATCCCTGCACTTCTAATAAAATTTCATTTGTCAAATTCTGTGCAGCTTGGTGACAAGCCAAGCTTATTCTGTCTGCCTTTTAGCTTAGAAACATCCCTTTGGTCTCTTGCTCTCAAGAAGTTCCTTTAATTCATTTGAGATAAAAAAAAAAAAAAAAATTGCAGCTTGTAGCTAAAAAGCTGGCCTGAAGCTCTCATGGAGACAATTTCTTATTTTATTGTGAAAAATGAGTTAAAATTTTGAACTGCTGTTAACATCATGTGTGATGAAACATGCTTCTCACCAATAGTACTTCAAAGGGAAATACATACAGCTTTGGCAAAAAAAAAAAAAAACCAAAAAAACCAAAAAAAAAACCTAAAAACAAAAAAAAAAAAAAAAAAAAAAAAACAAAAAANCCAAAAAAAAAAACCAAAAAAAAAAGCACAACTGGTTATGATTTTCTATGGACTCACCACTGTCTGGGATGAGGCCACCTAATAGGAGTCTGGTCTTAACATCCTTCCAGCACTGGATGAAATCTGTGGCTTCTAAAGAGGGAATGGATCTAACTCATTATTGATGTTTTTTAACATGTGAGGCCTGGTTTGTCTACATAGCTTGCACCACATTCCAGTGGTGGGTAAACCAGCTGAGCTATTTTGACTTCTCCTGGTTAAAATACTACTTTAAGCCTGTTGAAAGTTTTTGCATGTTTGGGTCTTACAGTAGAGCTGTCAACAGAAATAGTCACAGGTTTTGTTGGGATTTAGGGAAAAGGAGAATTAATGAGAAGAGTTAGCACCAACAAAATGATCACACTTACCCCATTGTTCAGGAAAAAAAGAAGAAGAAAAGAACCCAGTGATTTATTTTAGACAGCCTGAATAGCTGGAGACAGAGAGCTAAAATACGGCAAGGAAATTGCTACCCTAAACAAGTTTCTGTGAGGAATTTGTTGATTTTTTTTTCCTTCTGCCTGAGTTATGAGCCCTTGGAATGCACATACCATTGAATTGCTTGGTAATTTGCACAAACATCTCTTCCTGAGGTCCTAAAGCCACTGTATATCCCTGAGTGGAAACATTAACATGATAGAGAGGGACAGAGTCCGACTGTTTGCCTGAGTCTGGCTACATAACCTTGTATAAAACATGAGACACTCCAGCTTCTCCCATGAAACATGGGAGCACCTGAACATGTGCTGTCACACACAGAGCAGTGAACATGGGGATATACACACCCACTTGCCCTACACTTGAAATCTTGAAACTTCTGTTCTAAACTACCCTAAATCTCATGGAAGCATCACTGCTGGGGTATTGAACACCTCCTGGCTGCATATCTGGTGGTGTGGCCATCTCTACTGTATGGGGCCCCTTCTTCCTGACAGAAATGTTGTTTGTGCAATGAAATACTTTCTTTTGTTAAAGAGGTTTGTTTGTGTTTTTGTCAAAAATATAAACACAACCATAATTATAAGCATAAACAGACCACAGTTTTATGGGATGAGATTTGTGTGGGTGGTTTGGGTGCCTAATTGCCATGTTCTGCACAAAGCCTGTGGTTCCAACCCTGAGAACCTCTGACTGCAGACACTGAACTTTGTTTTCTCTTCCATTAGCTCCAAACTGCTTTGTGCCTAATAAATGTTAAATACTGGTTAAGTACAACCCCCAAAACACATGCCCAAGTGGAGGCTATGAGAACTATGCCACTCTTTTATAAAGGGAGCCAATGGCTAAATTCTATTTCTGAGACAGCAGAAGCAAGAGCTCAAATCTTTCTTTGCCTGATATGAAACAAATTGGTGCTTGACAAAGGTTTCTCAAACTCCCAGGAGGCTGACTTAGCAGCTATGTTACAAGTTATCTGGGAGTGATCCTCCCACTGTCTTACTAGAGGGACTTACTCCACTCTGCTCCCTCACCTAAACTGGGACAGAGATAACACAGGAAGTAAGAGGGTACATCAGTAATCCAGCAAGTTGGATGCTCACCTGGAAGCTGGGCATCAAGCTGCCTTTTCCACATTCAGTTATATCAGGGACACTCACAACATCCCAGCAGGGAGAATGAGACCTAAACTGTAGGACCCCCTCTTCTTTCAGTTCTTTGTTTTCCCTGGGGAAAAGTGGGCAGACTCCCTTTGAACCCTTCCCCTGATACCCTGCCGGTCTCAGAGGCCAGGGCATGACCCACTGTGGATGGTGCTGCTCACAGCCTCACCCTGGGGAGGGACTGCAGTGACCTCCTGACTCCATGTCCCCCTCCTCCTACAGCAGCATGGTTCTCAAGTGAGGGGTCTGTTCCTCCCTTTCAGGGTGCATGGGGGGCACCCTGATTTCCAGCAGTAGGGGATTAAGTTCACTGACTCACACAGCTCAGCCTCCTGTCTAATTCAAAATTTATCTTAGAAAATTAGGCCTGAAAGAGACCTGCTGAGATCATCTCATATCATTTTCTGCCCACAGGCAGGGTCTAATATCTATGGGCTAACCCCAACACATGTTTATTTAACATGCTTTGGAGGGCACACGAGAAAGGAGAACCCATAAACTCATTCAGATTCCTACTTCACTACTTTATACTCTCAGAATTTATCTTTTTTGTCATACAGTCAACTAACTAATCTTTGCTTCAAATTTATTTTCTTCATCTCCCAACATGTCTGAAAGAAAATATTAACTTGATGTAAAAATACTGAAAATAAATTTCAAAGTGAAATCTCCTCCACTGAAGCTAGTAATTAGTAGGCAATTTTTCAAAGCAAAATAAAAGGGAATTGCTAAAAAAAGTCATATCTTAATGCTGTGTCACTGTGTATGGAACCTCCTTTTGGAGCTTTGCTGTGGATGTGGCAGCTCTTTGTTTATTTTGAAAGGATAAGTTAAGCAGTCACTCAAGGATGGGTAGGAAAAGCCTGAGGCTGGAGATTACCATGCAGCTTTCTAATTAGACTGGAATGAAAATAGGTCTAAATCCATTGAGTAAACAAAATAGGTTTGCATACTTGGTAATTGATAATAATTATGGTTCCCTTTAACAACACTAAATGCTTAGTTGTTATTTTGTGACCTCAGGCAAATGAGTAGGGTATTTGTTTTTCTTAAGCTGACAAAACTTGTAAAAGAGGCCACCACAATGACATTCCAGAGCACAGGGAGAGCTGTCATTTCATCTGCTGGCTGGTAAAGAAATAATATATTATTTCATAATGTTATCCTACTAAATGCTTGAGGAATTGCACATCTCACTAGCTGGAAGGATCTAAGGAATTAAACACTGTTCCAACTGTGAACAGTCTAACTCAGTCTTACCTCAGTGCAGGATAGGCAGCCATGTACACCAGCAGCAACAGACGAACAAGCTTGTTCTTGAGAAACTGGTGGAAAGGTCTGACTCTCATTTCTTTACATCAAATAAATTACAGAAAAGCAATCAATAAGTCAACTTTCAAAATACCCAAATGCAGACACAAACTCTGTGGTGAACATGTGTTAACCGACAGGCAAAAAATACCCGAAGAATCATTGTGGTTATCTAGGGAGGGAATAGGAAAAAACCAAGGGTACATTTATACAATGGATGGTTGTTAAAAGCTGACCTTTTTCTTTGGGGTGTGATTTTAATGGTCAGGACTCGCTTATGCAAAAGGAGGAGAGATTTTCAGCTGTATGAATAGAAGTTATGCAAAAGCACTCCCAAACCCACAAGCCTGGTTAACATGTAGAGAGGTCAATATTTGTATGTTGAAAGCATTACAGCAACCACACGTTGCCTCATGCTCATTTCTGAAAGCCACTTACCAGTGCAGTCCGTGTAAATGTGCCACAGGACAGAACAGCACTCGCGGGACCAGTACAGTTTGTTAAACTTGTCAAACTGATCCTTATATTGACCTACAAAATGCCCATCTGTATGTGTGTGCACCTGTGGGGGTGGAATGTGCATGTGCCTGGTTTCCTAAGGAAATGAAAGGTTAAGGGATGCACATGTATGTATTTGTTAGAAACTTCACTGTGTATGCAGATGACCATTTATCTGAACTTAAGAAACTCCCAACTCTCAACTCCCAGAGAGCCAAGGCTGGTAGCTCAGCCTATCCCAGTGAGATGGAATTCCAAATTGCCTGTGAAGCCCTTGATGTAGGTATAGTAACATTACCAAGAAAACCATCTCTTTGCAGAGCAGAAATCCCCTTTGTAGCAGACATGCAGCTGCAAGTTGATTTTGCATATTGAAAATTCTGGGGATTTGTCAGGGATTTCGCAAAAGGAGATGATCTATCTGCACCTATAAGTGTCTCTGAACTCTTTATGAGACAGCTTCTTTCTGCATTTTTGGTATTTGGCAACAGATGTGGTTTTCAGGTCTGGGAGATATTTAATTTCTGGACATGCTCAAAGCAAGCTGCTCAGTTTTCCAGCGATTTGGGAGATTCATACGTATTTAAAAATACTTCACTGCATTTCAGTGGATGAGTTCCAGATACTATGGTGTCCTGCAAAAGCTTCTAGCTACCTCCTTTATGGCAGCCTGGATTTTAGAGAGGGTTTTATTAACAACAGGCATAAGTCCTTTACAGCACTACCTGAGAGAGCAAGAACTGTTCTGCCGGGTAGTCAGGCAGAGCCTTAGTCTTCTTTTGTTTATGTGAATAAATAAACTACTTCGGCTGTAAGCAAAACTATGATGAGCAATAAACATGCAGTTTTTAGTCTTCTAGTGGAAGGTGTTTACAGTAGTGAACACTCATAAAAGTATTGGCCTAAAGGAAGGAGAGGTGCTAGCAGTCCAAGTGCTCCTTGGAAGAGGGAGAAGTAGATCAAGAGCTTAAATTTATTTACATGTTAAACAAAATGAAAACAAAAATGAACCTCTGCAGTAATTACAGAGGTTTTATTTTCTGTAATTTAAAAATGCAGGAAAATATTTTTATAATCTTAGGAGGCAAAGGGAATAAAACACTTTCATACAACATCTCTACTCTATTCACAACTGGAAACAGGGTACTACTTCCTCAGACTAGAAACCCCAAAGTTTCACCCTCCTTTTGTACATGAGAGAAAAAGGAAATAAATCAGTCAGAAATACCCCAAAATAAAAGCACATTGTGTCTCTTCCCAGAAACCAAATAATTACATTGAAATAAAGGTCATTTGGCTTTGTTTTAAAATATCTGCCAGCAAAACTTTAACAATTCCATGTAGAAAGGCATGCAGTTTTTTCAATCTGCCTCAGTATCATTACCTGCAGTAAACAGATTATTCTGAATACACATAATTTATTTGCCATCATGTCACTATTCTCAGGATACAATGTTCATTTGCTTTCATATGCCAAAAATCTCACACACTACAGTCCTTAGCTAGGCTCTCATCCGCCTGCATTTTCAATAAAAGAGGACAACATTAATGGGCAATACAATATTCACAGGTACAGCATGGAACAGAAGGGAAAAAGGACATTTTTCTTCATTGTCTTAAAGCTTTCCTTCAATAATAAACTAGAAAACAATTTCTATAAAGTTAATTTAGTTCATAGAAAAAATATCTTAAGATAAAGAAGAATGTACAGTCTTAAACTAGCAGCCATTTATAAATCTGTATAGAAAAACTACTATGTATAGTGCCAAAACTATGTAGCAGTTGGATGTGAGTAGTTTGTATTCCAGGAGAAATGAAATCTTCCCATTCTGAAAACACCTGCAGAGGCAAGAGGAAATTCCCAAGTTCCTTAATACTAATCTTTTCCTAGGAGAATTGCAATTCTAAATCCTATTTTGAAGAAGCCCAGGCAGGTAGAGAACAATGATTTTCAACAAACACATCCTCACTTTTAAAGAAAATTACAGAGGGGAATGGTGATGATATTGACATTTCCAGCTCTTCCTTGTTCTGTCACCCAGAAGGGGACCAGGTTAAATTACTCCATGTCCATTCACTGGTTGGTTGTTTTTGTGGGGCTTTTTTTAAGCTGAACTAGAATGATGGAAAGGTTTTTAGATGCAGCTTTCAGAAAGGGAGTAAGGAGGCAAGGGGGACAGTTTTTCCTCAGTAGAAAACCAGAAGCCCATCCCCTTAAGAAATAGATAGAGCTTCTAACCAGAACCATCTATGTTTCTTATTGATCTGATTTTTGTCCTTTTGCAGAGGACTAGCAACAACTACAGAAGTCAAAGATCTACATAAAGGTAGAAGGGGAGCTTCTTCTTGATTCTCTAAGTAGAGACAATTGAAAGGTGAGAAGCAGCATGTACTAGAGGTCTGGTACCTCTTGCAATTTAATAGAAAGATCCTGGACCTTAATCCAGTGCAAATGAATGAATAGTCAGTCATGAAAACTGTGGAAGTAGAGGTCATTTCACAGAGCCATTTTGAAAGGCCAGGTCCCTGATAGTGAAGATGTGAGTTGACTCATTCAAATCAGTGCATCTGGGATGACTTATGCTAAGCCAAGGGACAATCTTGAAATTTTTATACTTCTTCTTCTGTCTGCACTTGACGCCAAGTGGGGATTTCTTTATGTTTCAGATAAATTGCGTTCCAGTGGCCACTGTTTAAAATTTTTAAAAAAGAAAAATTTAGCCATTCCTTTTCCTTATTCAGGAGGATACATTTTAAGTTGGAATCTCCAGCTCTTCAACTCAACCTTTCAATAATTGATGTCATATGGCATAAAATAAGAAAAAAATGTGTCAAATTAATTTAGCATTCCTTTCTCTTTGAAGTGCTTGTTGCAAAATTCCATACTACATTAATCAGCAGAGATGCTTGGGTCAGAGTTGGTTACACTTTCTCAGCCAGATTATTTACTTTTCACTTGCACTTATGAAAGAAGACAGACAACTTAAGATGAATTATATTACCCAATAATACCAGTGCTTTGAATGAAGCATGCATTCAGTACTTACTGACTGTGTTAAGGTACACGGTGTAATTTACACTTACACTTACAAACCAGAACAATGTTACCATATTAGTTGTAAACTGGCTAAACTGTAAAGTGATTATCTTTACATGTAGATATAATTTTCACACATGCAGATATTTTAATATCCATTATCAAACTGGAAGTAAATTACTGAAAGCCATTATTCTTTTCAGAAAGTACAGAATCCAATATTTGGTTATCCAGACTGAAAACAACTTGGTCGATGAGTAGCATACCGAAATCAGTCATGGCACTTCACAAATGAAGAAAAGTCCTCCTCTAGAGACAGTTTTAATAATCTGGCATATAGGCTTCTGTACAACTTCTATAAGAGCTGCTGCAGTCCTCACCATTGACACATTTGCATGCCAGGCTGGTAGGAACAATTTGAAATGTTAAGTGTTCAGAAAATATTCAGAGAAAAGAATGGCCTGGGAGCAGATCCTGAGGGTGCTATTTAAAGGGAAAAGCATCCAGTTCCCCTGGCAAACTTTGTTCCACATGAAATAAATGACACTATTAGCAGAACAAAATATAGCTAAATGTACATAGAATCAGGCAGGGTTCAGATTATTAGAACCGCATCCTAGAGTGCAAACACAGAACAACGCTGCTGTTTGGTAGAAAGGTCAGGGCCATTTTCACCTCTGTTTGATATTCTCTGAACTTAGAAAATTATGTTAGAGAGAAGAGATGTGCTCACATGTCAGCACATCAAAAGCAGTGCTGTTAAACTGAGGGTCTGGCTCAATAACCACAAGATCAACTCATAAGTATGAGCCTGCTTGAAGCTCTTTCACTGCTTCAGGAAGAAGCTGCACAGTTGCAGAACAGGGCTGTAATATTAAATTAGACATAAATATTGCATGTTGACATGGTTAGATTTGGAAGATGCTCTGTGGAAATCCAACTAATGCAAGATTTTAGAAACTTTGAATGTTATGAATGATTCAGTAGATATGAGGCTATNAATAATAAAAAAAAAAAAAAAAAAAAAAAAAAAAAAAAAAAAAAAAAAAAAAAAAAAAAAAAAAAAAAAAAAAAAAAAACACACAAAAAACAACTGGAGGATGTATCTAGTTTATTTGGGTTAATGCAAACATGCCCTGAGCTGGCTCTTTACTTTTGCATCCCCATACTACCACATAACTCAAAGTGTGTTTTTTTTTTAGTATGGGCTTAAATTTTGCAGTAACATCTTCTGTATGAGATCCACCATCAATTACCATCTCTTAAGTGACCCTGCTTGGTCTTCTGCCATATCAGTGGAAGGACGAGCTGCTTAGGCCAGAAGCCATTTTGACATCATTGTTCAACTCATTAAAATCCCAGATGAAATCAAGACCAAAAGTAATTGGTTGTGAAGCCCGTGTTTCACTTTGAAAACATATTTATGGGAAAAGGAACCCACCCTATGTATGATGATTATGCTCTAAATATTTTCTTTTGAGAAAAAGAGAAGCTACTCCAGCAAAAATGAGATAGTCTGGAAAATTATTAAAATGTAATACATAGTATTGGTCTTGTTCTTTTAATAGCTCTTCTTTGAAATGAAGTCATGATTTGTAGCTAGGTGGTGGTTTTAGAGAAGGGTTGCTTTTTTTTCATTATGAGGACAGAGACCACAAATTATGTAATTATCTCAAAAGCTTGTCCTTAAAGATCAGTTTATTAACTGGTGGGCAAATACTTCCTTCAAACTTTTCTTTGGTAGCAGTTTCAAACCATGATTCTAGGGGATTTTAGATTATAAAGCTTTCTTTTTCCTGTGTCCTCTAAAGAAGAAAGATGGAGACGTGGTTCCAGGGCCAGCAGTAAATAACTCCATGTTGAGCATGTTCTGCAGCTCCAGTTCTGTTAAATGAGATGCTGATATAGATTTACCAGGGAGAATTAGCAGGCCTTGGCCCTCTGGCCAAAGGCAAGTGTGGCAAATGCCTGCAGGATGAGGGTGGACGTTGAACAGCCATGCACATCTCCTGGTCACACCAGGGCTGTCCTGAGCACACAGCACAAACGGCCTCTGCCGTTTGCCAGTGAGTGGAGGAATGTCATTAGCATGGTAAACCCTTTTTCTTCTCAATTTAATAGCAAATCTGTCACAAAGGAGGACAGAAAACCTTTGGTCTTCCTGTATAAAGACCCATGGACTGCTGAGCTCCCGGCAAAGACTATATCCCTCCCTCAAGATATAATTTCTCTGATGGTGAACAATGACTGCCGGCCAGAAAAAAGGAAAGATAGTCCTCTTTCCTGTGTTATGACATTCAGCAGGATTGGGTTGAGTAAATTAATAAAGCTTCTTCAGGGGCACAGCTAGTCCCTGCTGAACTAGCCCTGTGTTCCTAGAAACGAGCCCTTTTTAGAAGAAGCTTCAGGACAGCCACTGCATTTGGTTTTCCCTATCATTTGTTTTAAGGAGCAGATGTCCCTACCTATGTTTCATCCATGCTAAGACTTTCATAACTGAAAAAGAACTAGTTGCAGAAAGTAGCTCCCACGAGCTCCTCACAGTGAGGCCCTTTGCAGACTCCAAACCCAAAGGGCTGACTCATAAACACTGGCAAGGACTTGGCAGATGCTTGGCAACCAAAAAGGTGGCATATAAGGATTCCTTGTATAGGGTAGCTTTAGGTATGGAGTCAAATCAGGACGCAAATTCTAGTTAGGTACTCACCTAGGAGGATGAAAAAGTCGAGATTTATTGTGGTGATACTTTCAACTTAAGCAGAAGCCAAAGCAAAAAGTAAGGGCCAGTTGTACTGAGTATTTGGGCAAGAATCACCGTGCTGCATATTTCCATTTGCCCTCCTGTCCTAGTTATTGTCCTGCTGAACCCAGCGAGCAAGCTAAACTGAGTCAAGCCTTCCCAGCATGCCAGTTGCAGTTCAGAGGACTAAAACAGTGGGTTTCATCTCTTTGTGAAGAATAATGGCAAAGCATGGATCACAGCTGGCACTATACAGCAAACTTTCTGTTTTGCTCTTGCCGCTCTGTATTGCAAGCAGAAAACCACATCCTGATCTATGACCTCAAAACTCCGGTGTGAGGTGTGATTTCAGTCTAAAAACCAGAAAGATACATTTTTGTCATAGCAACTAGCAAGGCAGTCTACTGATGCACAGAGCAGGATATTGATGCATGAGTTAGTTAATCAGTGATGGATTTAAGGGTCTTTTACATATTGCACAAATTAGTAGAAACAGAAACCTGGAGAGAGTAGTTTTCCTCTACAGTATCTTTGCCTTCTGTATGCATTCCATCAAATGAACAGGCTTTTCAAAAGTCCTGGGAAAAACTTACTGACTACTTTGAGCACTGAGATGCTTGACTGCAATGAATCATTTTCTGTTCCTCGCTGAACCAGGGAAGAGGCCACATTGTATTCAAAGGATCAAAGTGGCAGAGGTCGTGGTCGCCTAAGCAAGCAGGCTGTGACAACTTCACAATGGATGAATTTTCACTTGGCTGAACCTTAGGGGCCGGAAACTGGCCCCGATTTTTCTACCACTGCTACTCTTACTACAAAATCTTTCCTGCTCCCAGAATTCCTGGACCAAATTTTTACCTGGAAACAACTCAAACATATTTTGAAGATGTGATGATCATTATTTTATGTGTTTTCTCCTCTGCATGTCTGGCTCCTACCAGAAGAAATCATTTGAAGAAAGGGAGAAGCAGGTTTCAAACTCCAGCTCAGCTTTGCTGAGCCAGGACGTTTAGGTATCTTGGCCATGATCCCAATAAACATTCAGGGGTTGGATTCAAAAGGCTCAGGCCCCCCATTCTCAATCCATGCAAGGGTGGGTATAATGCAATTGGACATATTGGCTATTGCTGTCTTCCTGGAACTGCAGCTGTATGTCAGCTGAAGTACCCCAAGACAGACGTGTCCACAGACTCCATGCCCAGGTAACCCAGTCCCATTCTTGGCAGACACACATTTACCCCTGAAAGTCCAGCCCTCAATATTCACATGCCTAAGTGAACCAAACATCCAAACCACTTTGATTTTTGAGGACAAGGACAACACAGGCCCTAGAGCAAGTGAAATCCAGCCTAGTGCTATTTGTAGCACTACAACACAGGCAATGATGTAGTGAGATCCAGTGTGGAGAGTGTGGGGAGATCCAGTGAAAATACAGAAGCCCCATCTATATGTAATAAATCATTATTATTATTACCCTACACATATGAATGCAACTGTCAGCTACTTCAACACAAGCTTTATCAACTGGACTGGTGTCAAGAAACAGTAATGACTCATAAAACTGAGCAGCTTCAATGTAGCTTGTGGGTTCTCAATACCAGCAAGATCTTGAAGCAATCAAACACAGACACCATCTTTAGGATGTATGGCTAGCTTAATCAAGCAGTTATATCACATATGTCTTTAAAACTGGCATGCCTGATATAGTTTCGATTATCTGGGGCACCTGCTTACAGACAACACATCTGAAATCTAGAACCACAACTATATAAACACGTCACGTGTGTGTTTGTTTTCATGTTCTGAAATGCAGAACAAGCCCTGTGAGAGAAAACAACAAAGGCTAAAGCTGAGCTGAAAGCTGTCCAGAGCTGCAGGTGGAAAAATTCCTCTCTCCAACAGGTGTCTTTCATTGTATCACCATGCAAAGAAAAGGCTGAAAGATGCAGACATACCTTTTACTTGCCCAGATTTTGGGGTGGTGATAAATAGAAAAAAGTGGCACAAAATCACAAGTTTTTTGGAACTCTAATTTTTCTAGATAGTAAAATAATGATACATCTACTGTCATACTCAAAGAGAAGTCAGCAAACAGAGCAGCCTCAAAGCCTGAGGGAAAGGGGCACTTGCTACTCACCATATGAATGGCAAGCAAAGAAAAAAGCAGACCTGACCTTTCAAGGAGACCTGGAAACAGCCCCAAGAGCGCTGGTTATTAAAACAAAACAAAACACACAAAAAGGCATTAAGAAAACCTCACTCCAGTGGGAAGAGGAAGTGGTTTAAGGGGATTAGCTCCCAAAAAACAAAGCTCCACTCTTCTTCAGACTGCTGAGGAGCCCCAGAAATCTTCTATATTGAACAGGGCTGTGAAAATGGACAAATGTTGGCAACCACTCAACAAATGATAGTAATGTGAGGTGACATCTCTGGACCTCAACCAGCCAGCACACAATTGTCTCATTTTCATGCTGTGTCAAATTAAATTTAGACTTTAGCGCTTTGCTTGTCTTGCTCTGTTACCTCCTTTCCAGAGCAGAATACAGAAGAACATTTACAAATTTACACTGACTTTGACCTGCAGACACAAATGCCAGCCCACAAAAATGACTGCTGAATCATTTCTTTTCCTAGCTGTGACCTTTTTACCGCCCTTCCCTTTCATGTCAGACCATTTCTTCATGAGAGGCTCTCCTGCATCTGTATCACAGAAGCATTTGGGAAGAATTGGTGGGTTTGCACTCAGTAGCTGCAGAGACGTTTTCTCAACCAGGAGCCTATCATGTTGGGCAACACACACAGTGCCCCTTTTCTGACTGCCCTACAAGAACAACCATAGCAACCACCACAGCAACAACCACAAACCCAGGACAGCCCAGTAACCGATTTCACAAAAAGTGCAACGCCCCAAAACCTTGGGATGTTACAGAGTGGCAAAGCATTGATTTGATACAAAATAGACATCAGTTTTGTCTTGACACTGTAAAGATGCGATAATTGATTAAGTCTTCTCTACCTTGAGACTAAACTGATGATACAGTGGCGTCACAGCCACACTTGGGTCAGCTTTGATAGGACCAGGATTACACCCTCTCGTTCTTTTACTGGAGTAACAGCCTCTTCAACTGTGCAAACCCAGCCCATCTGGAAGTACTGTTACTGAAAGCAGACACTTTAAAAGCCTTGATGCTTTTTTTGGAGCAGGCATTAGGAGTCCAATGTCTTGCTGCATCAAGGCAAAAAACATCAATCCCTTCAGTTGCAAAATTACTCAGAGATTTGAGCTTTAAAATGGGAGGGAGTTTACGGACTCAAAACAGGGCCAAAATTATAAGTCCTTGAAGATGTTTAGCTGGTTGTGTGACTTCAGGAGACCCTGAATTTGAATCTGACTGAACAGAGAGCACTTGCAGAGGTGGATGAGGAAACAGAGACATCAAATTGAAAGCAGCCAGTGCCAGTTCTGGGTAACTGCACGGGGATTTTTGAAAAGAGTTATCAGTATGACCGCTAGATTAGATCTGAGTAAGTCTGAATTTACCACAGAAAAAGAGGAGATATCTTGTCCCAACTGCTTCTGCTCAAGCTGGAAATACAAGAAAAATTCCCTCTGCTTGTGGCATTTTGGCACCTCTGAGTTCAGATGATCAGTACACAGAGATGAATAAAAATCAGGGAAGGACCTGAACCAGAACTCTATCCAATATCCATGTATTTGAGAACACATGGATCAAACTTTGTGGATAAGTTCAATGGGAGATGGATGCAGGAGAGAAAAAAACATTGTGATTTCTCAAAAACACTGAAAAACTAACTCTTCTGGAACAGAATTTTGTTGTACAAGTAGACAGAGACTTATCAAGGATCCAGTTCTGTAAAGGACTTGACACACTAAAGGACTTGAGCATGTGTGTAAAATTAAGCATGTGCTCAGTTGCTCTTCTGATCAGAGTGTAGATTCTACTCCCTAGCAGTCATTTCCCATTTGGAAACCCTTGTCAGGAAGAGAAAGGGGAAGAAGGAGGGTTGTTTAGCACAATATTTTAAAATAGATTTTTAATGGAGTATTTGTTAAGCTTTCTTCCACCCTGACTCCCCCCGCCCGCTGTCTGGGTTTTGTGTGTGTTTTTTTAATGGCTAGCAGTGCATCACAGTGCGGCTGCTGTTTAAATATTTGCCTGAAAAAAATGTAGTCTGTGCTTAAGAAAAGTGGTTTGGCACAAACTGGACATTTTCAAACATCCATTTACCAGATGGATCACTTTGTTCAATTACAAAGAAAAAAAAGATGGTGAAGGAGTTGAAAATCGACTGGAATGTTCCTAAGCACACAGCATTGTTTACTATCTGCATGTCTCTTGGCATCCTGTGAGAAACTATCAATAGGCTCTTCAAAAATGTTCCTTTCCTTTAAAAAGTCTGCATTTTTAACTATAATAAAAAGGCAGTAAATATATTCTACAATAGCCTGATGGAAAAATGTGCTAAAGTATTTCTATAAATCAAATGTAGCAGTTTGGCATTAGCTCTGAGGCAGTAAATTTAGTAAATTAGGACCAGATGATTTTAAAATAGAATCTTACATAACTTTCTAGCATGATATATTTTTTTTTTTAATTCAACACAAGTTTGTCTGTCTTCATAAAGTTATCTTGGCTGCTACCAGAATGTGGTTCAGTCTTTAAGGATCATATTTTTTGTTATTTATCAAGTGTAGAATATTTAAAATATCAAAGTAAGAAGTAGAACAGATTTCTCAAAAGACAGAAAAGGCCATAATATGTACTGATCCACATAAGGTGTGGGGTGCTTTATATCCCTGATGCCCCTCACTACTTCACTCCTATTATTTTGATTAATAATAGTCTATATCTCTATTCATCTTCCTTTTTTTGCCCTCCTTCCCTTTTCCCACAAATTCAAGGAATTGTCTCCCTCCATACTCTCTAGAGTGGTTACAGCTCCTATAAAAGCAACTTGGTCCAACAGACTTCTCCCTCACCCATGTGCTTAGGTCAGGAGTCAGCATTTGGGTCCTTACATTTCTTATGATATCCCACTCTGATCTCTGCACCAGAATATCCATCTCTGGGAAATAAGGAAAAAGAAATCATAAGAAGAGTCTAAGGAGCCTATGCCAACAGCTTCAGTCTAAATCTTTTGGCCCTATCTACACTCATATCCCCAAAACCTGCTCTCCCAGCACACCTTTGACTTTCATTTCTGTGCCAACATTTACCCCACCAGACAGTCACGTCAGACCACTGCTTATGTTCTGAGGAGAGGGGGTTGCATACATATGTCCTCCGTGGTCCTCTTTTTGGGCAAACACTCAGCCATACCATGGTCTTTCACTGGAGGCAACAACTTCTGGAATAGCTGCTGTGGAGCCATCCCACAGCAGCTGTGCTCACTACGGTGCTACATATACTGGGAAAGCACGACCAAGCACGGTGCTCCTTTTACAGAGCACCCTTACTGAGCCAGAGCCAACACCCTCCATCTCAGAACTTGCAGGTAAAGGAGTCTCCCCAGTACTGACTCATGGCTTCCAGACAAATGTACTCCACAGCATTATGACACAACAAAAGAGCCAAGCCCCTCCTCAAAGCTGTAAGGACACGTGGAGACAGACCTTTACAGCTGCCAGACAGGGTTGAAATCTGAGGATATGAAGTGTCAAATCCTTATGACTCAAGCCCTCATCAGGCCTCAGAAGCAAACACCATGAGTCAGCTGGGATGTAAGGGAAAGGGCAGACAAAGACAAGAACAGAGGTGTTGAAGGTGAGGCCAGCAAAAGTTGTGCAGTCTCTTCCTTTCATATGATCTCGAGACTGGTGCTTCCATCATCTGTGCAAGTATCCAGACCAAAGGAAGCAGAAGAATAACTGTGGTAGATATTTGTGAGGGCTGAGTTATCTGCACGTGCTGTCTCCCTCAGCAGAGCCAGCCTGCAAGGAGCCAGTGAAGTCCTCAGTCCAAGGCTTGGGATGCTGCATGGCATGGCCAAATCCTTTTCCCAGTCAAGACGAGAGAAGCTTTGCCAATGGGAGCATGCTCTGTCCTTTTCACCCCGTCTTTGGCTACCCTGTTGCTGGAAGCATTCAGAGTTTGCAAATGGAAAAGAGAGGGAACAGAGTTCCCACGTTCCTTCTCTCCTAGCATTGTTTCCTGAGAGTCCTGCAACACACAGCAATGCAATGATCTTTTCTCTAAACGACACCACACTGAAATGCTTGTTAAAAATAACAGAAGAGGAGGAGGGGTTTGAAAGTCAGTCATTTTCCTATAAAGAATGATTTTGGGAGAGTGGGCCATAAACAGATTTAGATGGCAGCAAAGAAAACCTTTTTTGGCAGTTTTGCAGAGATGTAAATTTACACTGAGTATGAGATGAGAGCTTAAACACCAACACCCAAAGAAGAGAAAAATAAGTCAGACAGCGTGAGACATTTCATATGCTGTTCTCTGTTGTTATGGATATCAACTGATCTCCACAGATCTGTTTGAAGCAAAAGAGAGAAAAGATGATTGCTTTCCTATCTTATATCCTCCCTCCGAACACCTCCAAATGAAGGAATTCCTCAAGCTTCAAAACACATCTAGGCTGAGACTTCATGGGAAGCTTTGCAGTAAAGGCAAAACAGAACTTTCTCCTCTGTATTTTTTTTAATCCCAAACTTGCATTTTATTAAAGTTTTATTTTTGCTTCTCCTCCTACTGGAAAAAACTGGCTGCTGGCTAGTGAACAACCACTGAGCTGATGGCCTTACCAGAGAGAAATGCTTTTGGTTTGAAAGAGTTGCTGATGAGAGATGGGGAGAGAAAAAACATGAATATATAAAATACAGCAACAGCAAATATTTTTTTTTTTCTGAAAGAAGTGTGGGAGATTTGCAACAAAAGGTTTTGAAAACAGAGAGAACAAATCTAACAAGCTTTGCAAAAGCAAAATGGCTATTCAAGGACAATTCCTTGAATGATGTGTAAAACTGATGGACAAGTTATGGTCAGGAGAGATTATATTTTTGGGTCATTATTGATGTTTTTCCAAGTTAAAGTAGTGTTTATTTTGCAAATCAGAGGAAGGAGAGAGTATTTTGACAAGGCTGGCTTTGGTCCTGACTCCCAAAATGGAGTTAAGACACATAAATGCTCTGTACAGAGGATTCATGGGTTTTCAATGATTTTTATGCAGTATTTTAAATCTAGCTAATATATGTATGAGGAGTTCAACACATCCCCTCTTTATACACCATTTTTGTATCTTCATGTGTCTGTACAAGCTCCTTCCACACAAGTTCAGAGCAAAGTGCTAGCATATGTGCCTGGAATTGGGCCTCTCCACCCTGCCAACTGCAGGACTGGGAAGGCAGGAGGAGGGGAAGGAGAGGTAGGTGGGACAAGTAGACAGGAGCAGGGCACTACAGACTGGAAAGAGCAGAGCTGTGCACTACCGTGTTCAAGAGAAAGCTTCTGGGGATGAGTGTTGCTGCATCTTACTCTGTGTGTAGGTGAGGAGGTGAGAGAGTTGGTATCTCCTGAGAAAAAACTTGCTGATCCTAGTCTACAAAACCTTACCTTTCCAGGGTGTCGCAGGAAAGTGAACCTTTTTATTCCTGACCACTCTTTCCTACTTAATTGTCCACACTCACACTCCTGCTTCCATTTAGAAACTCCTTTGCAGGTGAGTTATGTGCTATTTGAGTCAGGACTTTGTTCCCACAAACCCAGTATGCTGGGTGAATGTATTCAAAAGAAAAGAAATACTTTACTCAATAATTCATTCCCATTTTAACAGTTTTAGTATCCAGTGGAATAATGTAACATGTTCCATGTGAATAAAATCCCAGCTCTGGAGTTTCACCCAGCATGAGGAAAGTTCAAGCAGAAAGTTCAGGTAAAGATCTGAGCTTTTGGGTGCTAGCACTATGACTTCTTACAACTGCCTGAAAAGGTTAACATGCCTAAGCTTTGTGCCCAAATTTCTTGTCTGAGGCAATTCCGGTCCCAATTCTGGATTCCTTTCATCTTAAACAAGCTGTGATATCTAAACATACATTTCCTCTTGAGCAACCTCCCCATATTAAATTTATCATATTTCATCCGCACTATTGTGAGCCAGAGAGAACAGAAGTCCTTTGCAGTCTCCATAGTTGTGCTATTTCTCAGTTTTTCTTAGGAAAAACAAGAAAAACTCTCTTGGCATCAGTAGGTTGAATGGCATGCACGCCACATGTCTGGAAGCAAGCTGGTATTTTTTAACCCATGTATTAAAAATATTCTGTGCTGGAGGGGAAAATAAGGGAGCGTAGCCTGCGAGCACGACTGTTAGACTGGTTTGTTTGTTTGGGAAATGAATAAGCCTTTGACAGTATCTCTGGAAGGAATAGGCTAGTGCGTGCTCCATGCTGACATTCTTTTCCCTCTCCAGTCTTCCCTGCATACCTCACATTCTTCTTCCCCTCCCAATAACATTAGTTCCTAGGCAAACAGGCACTGGAGACCCAATCTGCCCTGTACCCACCTGGAAGCCATGGGCTTCTGCCATCTCTCCTCTCACCAGCGGTGCACCAAATCTGCACCAGTGCATATGCCAAGGTTCCCAGAGCTCCTACTTTGCCTTAGCTCTGCAAAGGGAGCATGCCAGCTCAGCTGCAGTTTGTGCTGTCCTCCACAAATTCCTCCCAACACTGCTGAGAACAGGAAGTCCCCCTGACTCAAGTGCTCTACACCAGCAATCTCCATGGGGAGCTGCTGCACGGACCTGGAAAAGCTTTTCACAGAATCACAGAATATGCTGATTTGGATCATTGAGTCCAACTCCTGGCCGTGCATAGCATACCCCAAGGGTCACACCATGCATCCAAAAGCACTGCCCAAATGCTTCTTGAACTCTATCAGGTTTGGTGCTGAGAGCACTTCCCTGGGGAGCCTGTTCTAGTGTTCAACACCCTCTGGGTAAAAAACCTTTTTCTAATATTGGCCTTGGTCATGGCAAATCTGGGAGGAAACTTCCAAAGGGGTCCTTCTAGAAAGCAGATTCAAGCGGCACCTCCCTNCCTCCCTCAACTGGTTTGGGAAAAGATTTCCTTGGAGAAAAGTGGAAAAAACCTGTTTATTTAATAAGCAAAGTATTCACAAGCATAACAAACGCATAATATTAAACAATAAAACCTCTCGCTGTTCTGAAGAGATGGCAAACTCAGAAAGTCCTTTTCATGGGGTGTAGCTCAGCTCGTTCAGTCTCTTATCAGTCTCTCCTACACTGGAAAATGCCGTGTCCCAGGCCCAGGTGGGCCACAGGTGTGAGCTCCCGGTGTTTTTCTGGGTTTTCAGTCCAGAGCAGGGCCGATTGATTCCAAGAAAAAGAAGAACCACAGTCCAGGGAACTTCTCTGCTTCGGCTAGCTAAAAAAAAACTAAGTAAAAAGCAAAGGAAAGCTCTCTCCCGCTGTCCGTGCTGCAGACAACACAGTCCATGAGAGAGAATATGTGGGAGCAAGTGTAGTTTCTAAAAACAAACTGCGTGCTTCTTTTCCCCCTCTTCCCTCTTGGAACCAGTCTTAAAGGTGCAGAACTTAATATCCAGCACAAGCAGAACAGACGAGTGGGGATACAAGCATCATAAAGTCACCCTAGGACAAATATCCAACCTAAACTTCCTCTGACACAGTTTCACACCATTCGCTCGTGTCCTGTCACTGGTCACCAGAGGGAAGAGCTCAGTGCCTGCCCCTCCTCTTCCCCTCACATGGAAGTCGCAGACTGCAATGAGGTCTCCCCTCAGTCTCCTCTTCTCCAGGCTGAACAGACCAAGTGACCTCAGCTGCTCCTCATATGGCTTCCCCTCAAGGCCCTTCACCATCCTCATGGCCCTCCTTGGGAGGCTCTCTAAGAGCTGTATGTCTTTTTTGTACTGTGGCACCCAAAACTGCCCCCAGCACTCGAGGTGAGGATGCCCCAGCTCAGACCAGAGCAGGACAATGCCCTCCCTTGCCTGCCTGGCCATGCTGTGCCTGATGCTCCTCAGGACAGGGGTGGCCCTCCTGGTTGCCAGGGGACTGCTGGCTCATGCTCAGCTTGCCATCGATGAGAATCATTTCTGTGGCACTGATTTCCAGTGCTGGAACAAAGATAAATTTACTTATTTTCAATTTTACATTATTTTTCTTTTCTCCATAGTAAGATGTGTCCCTCATCCTGTTTTAATAGTCATTCCACTGTTTCCCTTTCCCATGTCCATTCTCCCCTGAGAAGGTGACTGCTTGCTTCTCATAACAAATGAAAATTGTAGTGGTATTTATAACCCCCTTTTTTTTTGTTGTTGTTTTAACTGAACAAACTTTTCAGGTTTTGTTCACTGAGTCAGGCTGGTGGCTTAGTGACAGCCAGTGCCAGAATATCTAAATCCCAACTGCCTTCCATGATTTCTCAAGTTAACAAAGGCTGGATTCACTTTCAAAACCTTTTGGGTGGGAGGACACCAGTATGTTTCTTTCTGGCTGGCATTTGAAGCAAAACAGAGAGGATAGAAGGAGCTGCATTTATTCCCCTTATCTGAAGGAGAGGCACTAAACAGGGCCTTGATGGTTGACTTACAAAGTTAAATGAGCAATTCCTGATGAAACGCTGCATAAAATGCCCTTCTCAAGAATGTGAACAGCTTTTGTGCCTTATTGTGAAAGAGGTGGGAAGCCTGTAAGATTAGTTAGTATATATTAAAGTAAATGTGGAATTCTAAAGCAAGGCAAGTGAACTAACCCCGTGGTTAAAAGGCGTCTTAGGCATCTTAAAATGGCAAAGCACAGGCAAATTTAAGAAGATAATTCTATGTCACAATTTTTATTCTCACAATTTGACCCTTGCATTTAAATCTCATCACTACAATGACTGCTACCCACTTCTCTGTCTGTCAGGACAGATTTCTCATACTGTTAAATGGAATAGAATACTTGCTTAAAAATATTTCCATCACTGGTCAAAGAAAAATCGAGCAGACTTTGTTTTGGTTTGCTGAAATGCAAAATATTCCCTTCTTTGGGTGAGAATGAAATCTTTTTCTTATTATCTCCTAGTGAGGTGGGAGAGGGAGCCTTTCTATGAAGACAGACACAGAATCCTGCCCATGTCAGTGGTGAACTTTTGTTAATGTTCTTCACAGGAAACAGCAGCTTTTCATCTTTTTTTAACAGATATGTCCAAGCAAGCAAATTCCACCACTCTGAGTGTGTGTACAAAACCATTCTGCACTGAAGAAATTCCATCCACTGCATATCTGCTGAACCAGCCTGGGTAGCATTATATAGGTGACAGGACATGAAGCTAATTATGACTCCTATGCTCAGAAAGTGCAGTGGCACTATAACTAAATTAATTTTAATCCAAACCCCCTGGCCTAGTATCACAGCAAGAAGAAATGCAGCACCACACAACATTATCCAAGAGATAGTTAGGCCTTTGTGAAGAGGAGGAAAAAAAAAAAGACAGCTCAATGTTTCCCAAACACAGAGCTCAAAGACCCTTCCTGAAAAGACTCCCTCAACTGTGAGGGAGACACTCTGCTGTGTCTCTCTTTTCTCAGATTGTGTCAATGGGGAAACGGGAACAAGGGGATTTTTGTTTGAGTAACCTTTCAGAGCAGGATATCTGTCTCGTGTTCCCCTATCAATTGTCACAAGGTGATAGCTGGCTGATGTGTTTCAGCGGGTATTCCCTTCCCGGCCCGCTGGCAGCTCTGTTCCATGCTGTATGCCGAGGGCTGTGGCAGGCCAGCTGCAGAGCCCAGCTGATTAGCAGTCCCTGTGGCTGCCCCATAGTGATAACTTCACCTGCTGCCACCTCCCAAACACCTCAGCACCTCAGCTGGCAACCAGGAGGGCAACAGGAAGACACAGAGCAGAGACATGATTAGAAATAAAGCAAGCAATAAGCTCAGCAGGATGGGGTATGAGAGCAGGAGACAAGCAGTAGGTTGCCCAAATGAGCAGAGAGTAATATTAATTGCCCTCAGCAAAAGCAAAGAAACAAACAAAAGCCATTGACAGAGGCACAAGACGAAGTCACAGAACCCATTTGCTACTCTGCTAGAATTGCAGTGGAATAAATATGAGGCAGTGAATCAAGCCATTGCTGTGCTGTGAAGCAAAAAAGGCACATTACATGAATTACCCTCCTGAGAACTTCAATAGGACCTTGTAGTTATAAATCCTGGCAATATAGCTCAAGTTGCCTCTGAAACACAGACATCAGTAATGCCTGGTCCCAGCTTCCTCATCAGCAAGTTGCATTGTATAATTGAGCTGATTATCCAAGGCAACCGACTCAAAACTTCCCTAGGCTGTGCCTGAAATACAATATTACACAGCAAAGGCACGGCCGCCGCCAAGGTCACCCAGAACAGCAGGGTGCTTGCACTAACCACAAACGTGCCTGCCGCAATCCCAACTTCTTACAGCAACAGAAGGAGCTTAGCAGATCACGTTTACAAATCTCTCTTTCAAGGTATATCTAATTCCCGATATCCGTGATAGACCATGGAGCTCCGCCATGCTGCCGGCTCTGCTACGAGTGTCCCTCTGAGTGGGAGTGTTTCACCCTGGGGGACATTAAAAACCCCTCAGGGTAAATGGAGTAGGTGAGAGAGTGGGAGGGAGGGTGCGTGAATAAAATGAGCAGTGGGACTTCCCTGCGTAGTGGTGTGCCATGGCAATCTCTTTTTCTCCCTGTAAAATACCAGCTCTTGTGTCTGCTCCTTCAGTGCTGTAAAGTACAGCTACCAACACTGACAGACTTTGTGGGTTTGTGCCCAAAGTGTCATTCCAGTGGCACCTAAGTAAACGCATTTAATAAGAGTTATGGAGAGCGATAAAGGCAAAACAACACACATGCAGGAACACTCCAACTAGAATTTCATAATAACACATTTGTTACCTCGTATTAAAATCAGTCAGGGACTTTTTACACACATTAAAAGCAATGCAAGCTAATAGCACAAGGCACAGCTTCTCAAATGTGCTTAGGTTTCATGTGATTGTAAAGCATTCTGAAAAAACACCAATTACAAGAAAAGTACCGCTATTGGTGGGATGACAGGAAACCAGATGCTCTCTGAGTTTAAATATAGGTGAAGTCAGAAATACGATGTTACTTATTTTTGTCTCCAATACTTATTTGGTTCTTGCTGATGTGGTTTTACAATCCCTAATGCATTTATCTTCATGGTAATGATGCCATGGGAAGAGATTATACAGATCTTATTCAAGGAAGGGGATCTGGATGCTAGTCCAATACCATGCTAACACCTTAGCCATTGCATCCTCTGTATCTAAAAGTAATTTTCTACTTGGAGTATGAAGAGCAAAAACATGCAAAAAGAAAAACAGGGTTTCTTTGATTCTTAACTCTTCAATTAAGAAATGTTCCAAAGAGATTTGCACTCTTTTAATAGTAAGCTGGTTATACATAATCACTGGAAGAATTCCTTTCTTAATTAAAGTGTCTAAGGACACAGCATACAAGTGAGTTTTATTCTCTTGAAACTACCCACATTTGTTTTGATGCTGCACTTAAAACAACCCTGCCCTAAACCCAGCACATATAAAATATCATCTGTTCCACGTTTCTTCTTGGGAAATCAGAAGAATCAACAGCAACAACAAAAATGGAAAGAAAGGCCCAGAGAAAAACCCCTACAAGGGTTGGAGCAGCAAGGCTACAGCCCAGCCACAGTGGCTCTTCTGCACTGCAGAAAGCAGGAGCTCGCTCCTCTCACTAATTTCCGAGACTTGCTTTGTACTGACAGGGACACACACCCATGAGCTATTACGGCATGTGCAGTCAAGAAGACAGCATAGGAAAAAAAGAAAGCATTTTTGCATTCATTTAGTAAATTTGTAGAGTACAGCCACGTATTTTATGCTGGAATTGGAGAACAGAGGAGATTGCAGATAAAAGTATGACATTCTTTATCAGTCAAGAAGCCATTTTAGCAATAGGATCCCTCTCTAGAGGATTAGTCACATGAGAATTTAAGGAAAACATTGTACTATGGAATGTAGTTATGTTTGTAATCTGGTAGTACAAGATTATTCTTTGCTATTTTTCCTTAGGCCACCAGAAATAGCCTTGAGTCCATCTGTGACCTAAAAATGTTGGGTAAGATTCAGCTCGGGCAAAACGGAGAGAATTTATTTCCTGTTCCACTGATCAAGCTGGAGTATGTCCCATATACAAAGATTCCTATTATGTGCACCATATTAATCATGCCTGATTAAGAGATCTAACTTGAAAAGCATGAAGGATCACCACACATCTATTTTCCCCGCTCTTTCTTGCTTCCAAGATACCAGAGTTAATTATTACTCTCTTCCAAATAATCCTTATTTACAATGGTCACTCTTTATAACGCACATCTCCAGGCCATTAAAGCATTCTTGGCCTCTGGTGTCTAATCATCGTTAAAATAGCAGCCAGGCAAAGCGAACACTGGCAGATTGATTTGAGCAGTAGTAGATAAAAAAGATCATCTTCTGAAGATGAGTGAGAACAAAAATAATTGCAAAGACATGAACAAAGCAGTGTTCAGCACCTCCAAGAGCTGCATGTGAGAAAAATGCCTATGGGAGGGATGGACGGAAAAGGTTTTACAGAAGCACAGAATCAATTAGGTTGGAAAAGGTCTCTAAGTCTCTCTCGAGTCCAACCCTTAACTGAACTCCACCTAGTCACCTAGGCCATGGCACTGAGTGCCACGTCCAGCTGTTTCTTGAACACTTGCAGGGTTGGTGACTCAACCACCTCCCTGGGCAGTGGATTTGAATGGGTTACCCACCCTTTGCATGAAAAAAATTATTCCCTATGTCCAACCTGAACATCCCCTGGACATCTTGAGGCTATGTTCTCTTGTCCTGTTGCTGGCCGCCTGGGAGGAGAGACCAAACCCCACCTGGGTACAACCTCATGTCAGGTGGTTGTAGAGAGCAATCAGGTCCCCCAGTAGCCTCTTTTTCTCCAGGCTAAACACCCCCAAGTTCCCTCAGTCTCCCTTCACAGGACTTGTGCTCCAGACCCATCACCAGCTCCGTTGCCCTTCTCTGGACCTGTTCCAGCACCTGAAGGTCTTTCAGTGAGAGGCCCAGCAGTGGACACAGGACTTGAGGTGTGGCCTCACCAGTGCCCAATACAAGGGATAATTGCCCTGGCCACACTAGTGCTGATCCAGGCCAGGATACCATTGGCCTTCCTGGGCACACGCTGGCTCCTGTTCAGCCTGTCGACCTGTGCCCCCAGGTCCTTTTCCGCCGGGGAAAAGTAAAGGCGAGCAGCTTCAAAAAGGCACGGGCGGGGTCCCGCGGAGGAGGGCCGCCAGCCCTCGCTCTGTGCAGGGCTCCCTCTCCCTGGCCATCGGCGGAGGGAAGCGGAGGGAAGCGGGGAAGGCTCCGCTCCTCCTCCGCGGCCCCGGCCCCGCTCATGGCGACGCTGGGCACATCCGGGCCTCTCCTCCTTCTCCTCCTCCTT
>VXBC01000798.1:420347-515121 GCA_013399945.1 Ploceus nigricollis | reverse complement strand
TATTATAATAGTATGGTATGATACTATATAAAATACTATATATATTTTAGATGTTTTTATAGTTCAGAATACTGTATATAGTGTATAACTATATAAATACTATAAAAAGTATTTTGAACTATAAAATAATAACTGTAAAACAGAATTTAAATTTAGGACCAGATCTTTCTTGAAGAACTGTGCAAGAAGAATCCCTTTTTTTCATTATAAAAGCTGCAAACAGAAGCAAAATTACAGCCTGTAGTGTAAAACTAGAAAACCTACATAATGAAATGTTAGAAACAGTGACTGAGAAGCAGGTCTACTCAAATAATATTTTAAAAACAATTAAAATACAGTACCCAGGAAACATGGCACAAGAGACAGAAGAAACAGGTACAAAACCTGTGTTAGGAACACAGAAGTGCAAAAAAACAAAAAGGGAACCGATATAATAGAGTTTGGTACAACAGGTAAATAAGTATTGCAACCAAAACTAAACGATCACTTATTTTTTGACAGTGAAAACACTAACAATTTAGTACCTTTCTAAAGGCTTTTCATCAAAGCCCTAAAACTGTGTCTGCTCTTAAATAAAAACAGTCTATATAAATGCCACACACCGAAGTACAAAGCTTAAGAATTACCCTGCAAAATTGCACCAACATAAGCTTTCCATATTTACAATATCTAAAGGTGACAGAACACAGCATGCTAGGCCTAGTTTATGACTCTACCCCACCTGTACTTAATCCAGGCCCAACAACCAAAAATTATTACTTGTCAACACATGTTAAACTTGGATTGCTTAGATACATTATGATGTTTAAATATTAGCTTCATGCATAAAACAAAAAACGATATCATTGACAGACAAGCATTGACAGGATACAAACAGTGGTCTGCCCTGTGTAGGAGTGTACTTCCTTTTGAGCTTACTCCCAAGACGTACCGATTCAATCCCACGTTATTACCTGGTTGTCAAGTCAACAATGTGCTTAGAAATGGTCAAAACTGTAACTAAGAGTCACATTGCGCATAAACTGTCCGCTCATTCTCAGAAATTTCACTCCAGTTTGGAGAGTTACCTCATTAAGTGAAAGGACACAGAGTTAAAAAAAGAACAAAACAAAACAAAAAGACATTCAAGTAAACAGCAAGAACCAAATACTTTGAAAAGGTTTTTGTAAACGTGTCATTCTACAGGGTTTTGCAGCATTGTTAAATTCATTACTCGTGGACAAGTACACACAGGTCACAACCCTCGTGACAACCTGTCATGTGTACACGTACGATGTAAGAGACAAGCTCAGTGAAGTGATGATCTACCCCGTCCCACATGCCTCATCAGGTCCTTGTGTGTTCAGTGTTATCACTCCCCTTCATGAAACAGAAATCACTTATGGATATCTTTATAGAGACAGAAATGAACTGAGTCCGTTGGATACAAAGTTAGTTGGTTATTTACATCTGGAAAGTAGTTTCACAGCAAAATAAATCTACAGTGGGCCAGCTGGGATCCACAGGACCTTGTTTTGTTCTTGGTCGACAGTTGTCATAATCTGAGTGCAAATGCTTGAAAGGGCTCCTCCCTGGACAATGCCTGGAGAAGAAGAAACCCCACATACAAATGAGACTGGAACAAACAGCTTTGAGTAATTACCAAGAACAGTCTTCTGCATTTATCTGCAAAGTGTTTATCAACAGATCAGAATTAAGCAACTCAACTCAGTATCTGACAGATGTGTATCTCTATTTTAAAAAAAATAAACAGAGCAAAGAGGTCAAGCATTCAATACACAGTTTCTTCTACTAGCTCCTAAAACAATCCAGGGAAGTCAAGGAACTGTTGGCTATAATCAGCTAAGACAACTGTTTTCTAAGTGGCCTCCATGTACTATTTTCAGAGGCATCAGGTGGCAAAGTTTAAGTCTAAAGATGGTCAGAACCTGCTATAATAAACCTTCTCTGTTCAACATGTGGTGTTAAGAGTTTTATACTTATGGGGTAATATACATAGAGACTATAGCTGTAGCAACTAGACACTATTTACAAATATTAGAAGTAAATTATGAGCAGCTCACCGATCGCTGAACTAAATAAAACAGCAGTGGCTGCTACTCCAATTCTTATCGTCAACTACATTCAAGGAACAAAATGCCAACAGCAAGCAACTCCCTGAAAATCAATTCACAAGATAAATGAACACCTTTTATTCTACCCTTGCTAAACATAAAAGGTAAAATGCCACAACTGACACATGAGAGGAGAACATATTGTCTCCAATACTTAAAAATGGAGGAACTTCATGACTTGAGAAATGGGTCAACCAGCAAAGCCTCTGGCTACAGCTATCACTAATGTGGAAAAAGTATGGAAAGTCTTACTCAGCTTAAGTTTTCTTTTTGAAAAGAGAAAATATGATGTCACACAAATATATAATATTTGGCTCTGCAATATATAACACAGTTAATGATGTCACATGACTTTGGATACAGAACACAGTAACTGAAAAGGTCTATGAAAAGTGATAAATGGCAGGCAAGAAGTGATTCAGATTACACACTGTGTTCACAACTTGGTAGAGGAAACAAAGCCAACTTGAAAGTCATTAGTCAAAAACTGAAGTCCATGAAGTAGTTAAAGAGCTCTTAGTAGTAGCTCTTAGTAGTTAAAGAGAGAATGTAACCTACAGCTTCATGACTAACCTAACAGGTACAACATGCTTATATCTATCGACAGGCTTATTTCATGTACAGTATTATAACTTCAACAAGCTTCAATGTCAGTACAATTTGAACACCAACCCTCTCTGACTACCAGCATCTGGAAGTGTTGATGACAGATGGAGTCCACTGCACACTGGCACCAACAGAGGGAGGCCCTTCCTACAGGGCATATGAGAAGATACACAAAAGACTCTTGGACTGAGTGCCCCTTCCACTGTCAGGGTCAAACTAAAATGCCACAGATGACTAAAAAAGAAGCAGAAGATAACATGTGATGATGCAATTTGGCCATGTGCATATCAAGTTCTCTGTAGGTTTAGTATGCACCATGTAAAAAAACATTTGTATGGCTATTAGATAACATTTTGTTGAGAACACATGGCTTCTCTCAGGATGCACTGAGAGAGCTCTAAACTAAACACACCCTTCTGTCTCTCTGCACTTGGCAGTTATGCCTCAAAATATTTCTGTAAGAATACCATTGTTCAGGGGATGAAAAGTTAGGTTTTGGCAAGTTAGGGTGTTTGTTCTTCTATTTAAATTTTGTTGCCATGAACATCAAGATACATTCAAAAGAGTGGGAATAAGATTCTAGGTATGTGGAACCACATGGAAATATACTCTGAAACAAACAATCTCCAAACACTGTTTTTTTTTCTCTCTAGTAAAAATACTACAATCCAAGATTAATTTCATAATTTTATGAAGTTAAAAAGGCTTCTAAAGTTGAATTTAATTATTTCAAATTACAATGCATGCTCAAGAAACCTTGGACAATTTTTTTTCCATTGTTGAAACATTTAAAGCATGTCTCACAAATCAAAATCACACAGAATTACAGAAGGGTTGAGGTAGGAATAGACCTTTGGCAATCATCATTTGTTAGTTTAAACTACCAGGGGTTTCTGTTGTTTTGTTTGAGTTTTACAATTTAGAAAACCCTTCTACTCCTTACGTGGTATAACACTGACAACACTATGTCAAATCTTGACCATACTTTCTATACTACTGGCTAGTAATAAAACCTTTTCAGAACCTCTTTAGATCCTAAGATTATAACATTCAGAACAAAGGAGATTTCTATCTTGATATTTCCTCTCCTGGTAAGATAAAATAACAGAACATGAGTTCGTCAAAAGGGAAGGCAGAATGAAAAAACCACAGTGCTCATTGAAAGGACATTGATTTTTTGAATTAAAATGCAAATGGATTAAATTACCACTGTGTTCCTACTGAAAGTTTGATTAAATACTAACCTGTAAAGTACTTGCTATACTCCTGTTCTATTTTTTGAGCTGTCTCAAATTGTTCTTTGGAATGCTTTTGTGTAACTTTGTCCCTCAGGAAGATTGGGTCTTTTTGCTCTCTGAAAAAAAAAAAACCACAAACAACAGAGAAAAAAAAAGAAACACCTTGTATAAGAGGAATTTTTTTAATGGACTTGACAAGAGTGCCTCTAGTTGGGTCAATATGAAAAGCTAATTCATATGCAAGCAGACTCCTAGGCCCAGAGTGCCATCTACTGTGTTTCAGCAGTATCAGCAGAGTCATCAGGATCATTTCAGTGCTAACAAATTTATTTGCTCTCAGACCAAGATGGTATTTCTTTAAAGTTTCAGAGACTGGGAGGCAGTGGATGAAGAAAGAATATAATTTTTTCCAGTTCATATGAATTAGATCATCATCTCATACACATGCCAGTACTCCTTACACAAAGCTGGGCACAAGTACCACTCTTTTAAGGGCTTGTGAAGTATCGTGCGCATCAAGCAAATACAGTTTTTGTATATGTATGTCATAGATATATGTCATATATCTATGACACATTTTTGAGACGCCTCTTTTTCTATTATACAAGCTCTTGAAAATAAAATATGAAAAAACCCAGAGAAATGCAAATGCCAAAATAATTATTTAAAACCATAATTACTAAACTAACCTATCATTGCTGTGGTGCATTTCAGAGAATGCCAATAGAGCCTTGTGCTATATTGGAAAGGGTGTTTGGAAAAACTTTTGGTGCACACAACAGGCAGACAAAATGTGCCACTGCAACTTATACTGATGACTGCCAGAAATCCTTGCTTGACTAGTTTGACCACTGTCCCTTTCCAAAAAAAGGAAACAGCTGTAATGGTCACCATTTCACTTCCAAAGCGGGTCAAGACATGACAGTTCCATTTATCATTTAAGCACACAATCCTATAGTGGTAATGAAATACATCTCATTGCTCTATGTCCTGATTCTACTTTAAAGTAGTGATACTTCTTTATTAAATAGATAGTAGTCAAATTCACGTACAGATCAAGAATATAAGAAGTCTTCAACTTTAGATACAAAGATAGCACAAGTCTAAGATCTCTTAGCAAAAGTGTTTCTCAATATTCATGTGAGGAGATTATTTCCCTTCCTGCCAAATCAATCTATCAAAATGCGTGAAGGCTTTTTCAAACATCAGGGGAGGGACTGGCATTTGCACATCCTGCACTCTGTTCCTGGCTATATTCAAACAGGAATTTGACAGTTACTGAAAGAACACAGCCTGAGAAGACCACAGTACATGCACTGTGTGGCAAAAGGGGACTTCCCTTGCTTCGTTTACTGGAGAATGAAGGTGGGAAAACAGGCTATGAATCAATTGGCACTGCATCCATACTCTTGGCCCTTCTAAGAAGATGAAGAACAGCTCTTTGTCATGGTCAACATGTCAATGGATCCACTCGTATCAGTCTTAAAATGTACCACAAAGGTTAGCAGGAAAGATCCTCCCAGAGGACATTCAGTTTGGTCTCCATGGATTTCTTTCGAAGATTCACTTAATTGTCATGCAACCCAAATGAAGATAAGACCATATACCTCACAGTGGTTTTTATAAGGATTATTTTCCCCATTTTACAGAATCACAGAATGTTCTGAGTTGGAAGGGACCCAGAAGGATCATTGAGTCCAGCTCTTCAGTGAGTGGCCCATACAGAGATAGAACCCACAACCTTGGTGTTATTAGCACCAGGCTCTGACCAACTGAGGCAATTTCAGTGGCTGTCCTAAGAGATTTAAGATGACTAGGATGAAATAAAGGTAAACTTAGACTTATTTTAAGATAGAATAAACATCCCTGAACTATACCCCTCACAGACTTACTTGATTTGTTTAGCATTTTTGTAGCGAATAAAAATTACAATAGGGTAGATATGAACACTGTGGAGCCGTTCGATGGCATGAGGAGCGATGTCAAGCAGACAATGACAATCCTAAGATCAAATGTAAATGCAAAACACTCATTCAGTTAAAGAGCACAAGCACACATGCAAATCCCCCATTTCTTCCCCTACTTAAATCATAGCAACCCAACAGAGTTTTGCCATACATATAGCATTTTGGGACTACTGAGCAATTTGTACCCAAAGTATTTGTAACAAAAGATGAAAAACTGCAAGAAATTGCATTCATAGTACCAAAAGCATGCACTGATAGAATAAAAAAAGTACTTGAAGAACTTATGAAATGAAAACTCAGATTGAAATATATGCATTACACTTTTTCAAAGTTTAAATATTCCTATTAATTTTCTCTTTCAGAAATCAAGAGCAAACACAAGCGTTAATAGGACTTTCCATGTGGTTTGATTGAAAACTGTAAGCAATTAACATACTCCAGGTAACATCTGTCTCCAGGATTATGATGATGTTGACATTCTATATGATTGCATTAAATGGAATAGGTAAAAAAATTAAATCCTTTTTTGGAGTGGATAGAGGATGGAATTTAAGAAAATTATTTCTGACTTTATTTAGTAATACTGTAAAAGAATACGAACATTTCTAGTTTCCATAAAGGTGACCTCATTTTAAATAACCACATGGAAAAGTAAGGTAAGTTTTATTTTATTTAGCAGCCTGGGGAAAGTTCTCTGAATGTCTTAAAGGATGATACTGCTAACATAATTTCCACCCCCCAACATAAGTATGCAAATTGTACAAAGAACTACAGCATTGAAATTGACTCACTTTTTCTGTTATCTCTTTTATTGAAGCTACAGTTGTCACATCAAAATGTCCACTCCTCCGTTTGTAATCGATGAACAGACAATCCTTCACACCTCGCTCAATGGCTTGCTGGGAAGCTTTCATAACCTCTGTTGCATAGAAGAGATCCCCTTTCATTACTATTCCTTAGGCACAGAACAAGGCTAAGAAGACAATGTCTGCAAATTCAGATTCTTGGGGTGTTATCCATCTTTGTGTTGTCATTTTGTTAATTTATACAGATGTTACTACTGTGTATTCTAAGCATGAATAAATTAGCTATATTGGCATACTTACCAAGAGGACATCTGCAAAATTTTCCAGGGGATTCTTTTACCAGCATGTCTTTCACAGCATCAAGTAAAGGTCCTAGAATAAGGACAGGCCTAGGGGAGGTACAGTCCACTTTCTGGACACGCTGATAAGCCAAACTTGCAGAATCTACACACACAGAAGTTTGATTTGTAAAAGCATACATTTCCAGGCATTCCTCAAACAAGCAGAAGCATCCTTATAGGAATTATGAGAAGACCTCCGCCGCAAGGGAGGGCAAAGGGCCCTCGACAAATACGAAATATGTCAGTCATTACTGAAATTCTTCCACTTGACAGCTGAAACTAGACATTTTTCTAATCGAACCTATTGTTCCATTAAAAAAATTGAACTCCTCACCTTCTCCATTCATCCCTAAAAGTGTAAACAATACACAATATTTGATATCTCTGACTTGATTTGTTGAGCTTTTACAAGGAAGTAAGCATTGTAACCAACATGATTTTTCTAAAGGAGTGAAGAAATAAAAGTGAAGATTCTGAGTGGTGCACAGGATTTCTGTCTAGACTAAGCAATCTGGACCAAAATTAAATAGTTGAAAGGAAGATCAAAACCATGCATCAAAAAGAATCTCCCTCTCCAAATGAAATAGTAATGCTAATAGGTCCAGGAAGAAATTATGAAAATATTTTGAAACACACTGGCTTGTAATTTAAAACAAAACAAAAAAAAATTCTTATTAGAGCTAATGATCACCATTCCTATTCAGAGCAATTAGAAAGTAATATTATTTGTTGTGCTGTGCTGCACCTGACAAAAAATGAAAGAGAAGTAAAGGCAAAGCCCTCCCAAGTATAACAAAGGTACTTGCCATCCAAGAAAGGAATCGAGTCTGTACTGATTGTATCTAGAGCCAATAAATCTTTTCCATCTTTGGAACCACTTCGCTTATGTTTATGCTTTCTTCTGAAGAATGACCTCCTTGCTGCTGCTGACAATGTCTTAGATGAACTGTTTTCATCTTTAGCCTCGGACATGCTGTGTCTCCTGTAGAATTCCTGATCCATCCTAGAATAAAACAGACAAAATGGCTGGTATTTAAAGTTATATTTTTAATACTTTTGACAGTATCACAGCTGGTGATGCTGTGCCTGATGCCCCCCAGGACATTGTCATTTCTAGTTTACTATTTCGCAGCATTAAAACCAACTTGATACAGCAATATATTTAATTCAATGTATATTAAAATATGCCATCCTTAAAATAACATATTTAAGAATTACAATGTCCCAGAAAGAATAGAAGCAAACAAGTCTTATACCACATCTCACTAGCCAGACTTGTAAAGCCAAATACTTTCTAAAGATGAATCCTGTAACTGAGGTCACTTACATATATTTACTGGGAATCTGTCCTCTTTCCAGCTTCTGAGCATTCTCATCTAGCTGCCAAGCCATCCAACAACCAAAATTTCCCTGTGGTAGAGTGTCATCCACATATAAAATGTCATCTTTCTTAAAGCTTAAGTCCTGCTCCATCTCTGCCACACGGTCATAAAGTGCTCTGGAAAGGAAGACAAACAGGCTCTGCAACTGGTCTCCAAGTCAAGGAAAGAACATACCTTTTCTGAAAAAAGTTAACAGATTAGTGGCATTCTCTACATCTCAAGAAGACATGAGTGGAAAGTGAAGACTTGCCATACTAGACTGTGTACTTGCTGTCAGGGAATAGCTGGATAAATCAGTAAATTTCAAATTTAAAAATACAGGGCAAAACTTATGTTCTCTCTCTCTCACTCATATGATGGTCAGCATATTATCCTAACAGCCTCATGCTTTTATTACCAGTCATGCTCAAATACCTGATGTAGAATCCATCTCCAGGAAGATCTTTTATCTTATTAAACTCTTCTATTCTGTATTGAGTCTTTATTTTGATGTTTTCTCCAGGCTTCAACATTTCAAGATAAGCTTCCTCAGCTGTTTTATTTCGCATGTCAATGGACCCATACTGCAAAACACAAAAATAAACATTTAGATGTGAAATTGTATTTTAACAAGCAATAGAAGTATGTGAGCTTGTAAAACATGCAAAATGAGTTTGTTTTTCTCACTTGCAGGTTCTATATATAAGTCTTGTCACTTGAAACTCAAGTATAGTTTGCACCTTAAGATGTCTAGCAGGAGACTGAGACATTACAGTGGAAAACAAAAAACTCAAGTGCAAACAGCAGACAGGTACTGTGAGAGAGCATTTCTTGAAAAAGTTTTCTAAGTGTAAGCTGAGAATCATAAAATTCACGCTGAAAAAAATTTAATATTTTTAGGGATAGCAAGTGGTCTGAAGGAAGTCAAACATGATTACAAAGCGAAATCTGGATACTAGAAGTTCAATGGTAGAGTCTCAGTGCTCACTTGTATCTGAAAAGCTCATAAAGACAAGTGTTTATCACCTTAACAGCCTTGACAAGTAGATAAATAGTCTCATTTCAGATACAGAAAGCAGAGTCAAAGACACAATACATGGCTTTCCCTAAACTCTCTTTAAAATTTCATAGTAGTAAGATCAATATTGTTCTCTGTTTTACAGTATCTTTCATATCCTTGCCTTCCTCCTACATACAGCAATTGGATTCAAAGGTTGCCATCTAGAGGAAGGGAGCAGGTGTTAGTAGTTACAAGTAGACATATGTGAGTCCTTCCAACTTCGGGGCATCTTGTGCTATCAACAGTGATAGTTCCCCAGGTTCACATCATCCAGCTACTCATGTGCTGCAGCCAAAATGCAAGTTGGCTTTCTGACCATTCTTATCTGGGTTCTGTGGCAGGAACTCAACACTCACAGAACGTTCCACACTGTGAGACAGCACAGCACTTGGCACCTCCCTCTTTATGCCATCCCACCCTTTAGTCAGTACACTGCAGACATTTCTGAAGTGCTCACCTCAAGTATCATGTCACCCAAGACTAGTCCATCAGGTCCTTTTGCTGGGCTGTCATCATCTACATCTGAGACAAATATTCCATACAGGTTTCCACCACATATCTGGATCCCAAGATCAACTTGGGATTTTTTAACAACAACAATTCTAGGTTCAGGGTTCCTTTTGTTTGTGTCCACAGGGCCCCTTTTGACAGAAAGAAATAACACATGTACTAGAACTGAAAAACTTGCCACGCATAAAATCAACCTGCCATCTGAAGAATATCTATTTATATAAATATTATTCAGAATAAGTCACCTACAGACAGAGTCTTAAATGACAAACATCACCTTTCCAACTAAACCAATCTTGCAGAAAACTTTATTCACACCTTGCAGATCTCATGTTTCAGAAACAGTCTGAAAACATGTACATTTCTATCCTGGGGTCCACTTAACTTGTCTGCTGACTTATTTCAACCAGACACAGCATTCACAGAAGTACACATCCTTATTTAATACCCTTCATATCCACTCTGACCATTTATTTTCCTTTAAGACAAAAGCTTCACTCTCTACCTTAAGGAATTCCGCGGACTTGTAGTTGGAGTGGTTTGTTTGGATGGGGGTGTCATTGTCCCTTCGTCCTGCTCACTCACGGTGTCGATTACGGAATGATTGTCAGGCGTTGCAGCTCCGCTGCCTTGAGGGGTGGAATGATTACTCACAGGTTCCAAGCGAGAACTATGACAGGGAAAACAACAGAAAAAAGACTGGTGGGTTAATGCCAAATATTTTCCACTCAAAATTTTTAATTTGGCTGTAAGTCAATTTTAGAGTAAGGGAGATAAAACTCTAACCCTATAATTCAAATGGGCATGCAAAAAACATATGTTCACCGTAAGTCTATGGGAAAGACAAAGCTCTGTTTTGAAGTGTGATCATGCATCAAAATAGGATGGGTAATTTCACCAGGTCATATGCCTTCTCTAATTAATATTGGAAAATCCAATTTTGGAAAAAAAAAGTAAAAAATACTTGAAGCATTAAAATTTCATAACCCTAGGAAGAAGTCATCTTGGATTTTATTTTAGTATATTTAGGGATTACGCCCAAATAGAAGAGAAAATATATTTATATGCAACATGCATTCTTCTTTTGACAAACATGTATTCACACATTATTTTTCAAAGCAATCACGCTTATCAGCACACATGTGCTCACATTTGCAAACATATTAAGTGTACAGAAGTTAGCTACTAGCTAAATAATTGTGTGGACAGGAGAGCTGTCTTTTTCCAGGTCTAGCCAGCCTTACCTTGACCGTGAGTGATTGCCAAGCTGATACATGTGTGGGTTATACTGAGCCAGAATAGTGATGGTGTCACACTGCTGCCCAATGATTAGTCGAGCCTGTTGCTCTGTAGCATTTCTCAAATTTATTCCATTAAACTATGGAAAAATTGCACAAACCAGAATGTCAACTTTTCAAATGGAAACCAGCAAGCTCATTCTTTCAGTGTCCTAATTAGTGTCATGTCTAAATGCTCACTTATTCCCACTGGAGAAAACAGGAGAAGGAAAATGTTGCTATACAGTGATTTCTAGGGTTTACTCCTTGGAAGGAATCACCATAATTTTCAAGTATTTTGTAACTTGACAAGGAGTTTAACAATATTTTCACTGTTAAAAGACATACATATTCTGAGCTGTGCTATGATTTTGATATCACTGATTAAATACAAGTTGGTTCAGATTACCAATATGAGTAAATTCAGAATTTAAAGATAAATTCAGATCTATTCAGGTCTATTTTAGTATCAGAAACACACTGTGCAACAGAAGGTGCTTAAACATGATGTCACACTTACAAAGCAGCTCTGTACTTTACAAAATGCTACTCCATGCATTTATCTAACACAGTAGACAGAAACATCATTGAGCCTACATAAGTAATTTTTTAACCAGGTATCTTAGCTAAGATTATGGCACAACAACAAAAGCATGAAACTTGGTAAAAGCCATCTGCTTGAAAATGTACTCCCCTTACCAGACAGAGTATGGGATTGGGACTATTTTGTTTTAAGTACTGAAACTAACTAGCTTAAAATTTAATTATATCTATATAAGACAAGATGCAGATATACCATCAAAAGACATTATTTTTATGATAAAGCCTGAAAATGTCACAACAATCACAATTATGGACTATTACAATAGAGTGTAACCTTTGCTACATCTCACAGTGCACAAGGTTTCACAACACAGTCTTTTTGGGGAAGGCAGTTATGGCTGCAGTCATACAAACTGATTTATTAAACCTTAGCAATAGGAAGCAAACAATTACCTCCAGTAACTGATCACCATATTCAAGGCCAGCTTGATGGGCAATGCTCCCACCTGTTACTTTAGAAACAAATATTCCACCATTTTCTCCGCTAACAATGGAAATCCCAAGTGGCTCAGAACCCTTCTGCACTTTAACGTGGCGTGGCTCTTCCATGTAGGGCCTTTTAAAGAGAAATTTAAAACTGAGTTGGAAAAAATTGCACTTGAACCACCACAATACCGAAATTACATGCAATATTTATACCTGTCTGAACTGTAATAATAAACCAGCTTTCAACAGTTACTTAAAAAGCCCCACTAATTGTCAATGGTCTTAAATGCATTCCTTTAACACCATGCAATGTACCGTGGCAGAAGTAAGTGTACGCTAGGTACATGACTGCTCTAAAAATGATGGTAAATATGAATTATAAATAGAATGGTCATGAAGTTGATAGGAAAGAAGCTTCCAGATGCATATTATATGAAAGTAATTGAATCACTGTATATAATATGTCATTGTCAAACCATGTTCCAGAAGGGTATGTTACAAGTACAAATGCTGGGAGTCTTCATTGCCAGTGAAAATAAACATAATGAATAGCAAGGTGGTAAACCAAAGGACAACAAAGCACAAATATACTATTTCATATTTGTATGCTGGGAAACACAAATTAGTAATGAAAATTAAGCAGCTGCAAATTCAAGCCATTAAGACAGCAGTTTGCATGGTAGCATTACAATTACCATGCAAATTCTCCTCAGGGCAATTATCCAAACGTAAAAAAAGCACAAAGTGCGCAATACTGCTCGAGAAGGACAACCTTAGATCAGGCCAACCTCAAACTCCTTAGTGATGAGAACCTAGGCCTAGGAGCCACAGGGATTCTCAGAAAAGACCTATTACGGAACAGATATCTGAAAGATGCAGAAGATTTGAGAAGACAAGAACACTTAGAACAAGACAAACAGTAATAAGACACTAGTAAGTAGAACAAGAAAAAGGCTTATACAAAAGAATACCCTGATACATTCCCCTTTCCTACCCCCATATTTGGGGTGTATCCACCTGTACAAATGAGGCTGGTCCATTCATAACATGCATAAACCAACAGTAGTCTTCTAAAAAAGTCCTGGTTTTCACTATTATAAACTTAAAAATGTCTACACAGCAAGGGGCATCACAAGGCATTAAGAGTTGAGCTCAGTGTAAGTGAAACAGTTGGGCACCAGGTGTGGTGTATTTTTTATTTTAATACCACCATATTGCATTTGACACACATTAATTTGAATGTTTTCTTTCCTAGCATTTCATTATGCCATATAGATGTTCTCTAAATTCTGTCAACTGCTTAAACTATTTTATTGTGCTTTTCAGAGACCAGAAGAGTTAATTGGACTTCACTCACTACCACTAAAGTGAGCAAGGCTGAGGAAGGGTATTTTTGGGAAAAGTAGGATTTGGGGCTGGGGACAGAGGAAAGGGGATATTGTTTGATAACTATGCGTATTGCCAGTCTTTGAAGGGATCTTTTTGGTAGCCTTCTGCAGCACAGGCGTACTAGTTTGCCAGCTTATTAATGCACATGAGATAAAAACTGTTGGCTGTTGACATGAATGCAAGTCTGGAACTCAGCCATCTTACATCACCATTAGAGGTAATGCCCTCAGCAATTGTAACCCATGTAGTAAACTTATTACTGATGCTCACATTTTTTGCATGTAACCTAAATTAACTAAATTCTGATAACTTGCAGAAAACTGATTATTTTTTCACTCACTTTTGAGTGTGTAAGCAATATTATATGAAGTTTCTTCTTGTCACAAAATTTACCAAGGTCTATTTCCGCATTAAAAACTACAACTATATTTTTCAGAGCTTTGTTTATTGTACCTTTCTGCTTTTTCATCTACTACACCCACTTTTAATTTGTTTCAGATTGGAGTAAGAAGGAATCAAACCTATACAAACGTATCTGAGAATTCTAGTAAGAACAGAATGACAGGTAACTATGCCTGCATAGCAAAGCACTAATAAAGTAAAAAAGAAGGATAACATTAAAGAGGTGTTTTATTTGATAAGCAGCTTTATCAAAATTATGCGAAGCACTTCTCTATAATATTCAGACTGCTTGCCAGAATCACTAGACATGGAGTAGAGAAAAAAAGTCCTTACTGATGAGATCTTGTAANTTATTAATTTTATCTGGGGAAAGGCTAAGTGAATTATTTGTATTTGGTGGGAAACAGAAAGCTTATAAAACCCCCCAAAATTTAAACATTTCCTAGGATAGATTTAAGTAGCTAGTTTGCTAAACTGAGAACTGTTTAACTGTTTGTTTTGCTTTAAAACCCACCACCAAACCTTAGAATTATATTCTTTTTAGAAAGTCAATTCAGACCATGGTTTATACATATGCACACAGCAAGAGAGATGGGGCTGGAACCCAGATGTACTTCAATAATATGATCAGCATTAACAAAAATTGTTATTTTCCAGAGATCAGAACATGTATCTTGTGCTCAAAGACATGAAGATACAGACTGCCAAAACCCCAGCTTGTTCAGCTGAACACTCACATCATTAGTTATGTGAAAGAGAAAAGACACTCAGAATTTGCAAGTGACAATCGGAGGAACATTTATACGAGAACAGAAATTGAGTACATGTAGTACAAGTGTCACACTGAAGTAAGAAAGAATGTAAATTTACAAAAACCTTTTTACGTTTCCTTTCAAATAACGCTGTTCTTCGTATACAAGACATTGTATAATTGCTACAATAACTTAGTCACAAATTCTTCAAACAAGACAAAAGTTTCATGTAACATTTTATGAACAACTTTTTATTACCACCAGAAAAGTTAAAATACAGAATATCCTCTTAATTTTATCATTCACATTTTTATGGTCAGTGTTTTTACATAAATTAAGCATACAAAGGGGTCTTGAAGTTGACATAAATCTAATCTATTTCAACATATCAGAGCTCCTTTACACTGCCAGAATGGCATTTAGCTGCCTTATTGGAAATAAAAGTCTGATTCAAATTTGTCTTACTGTTCTATGCTTTGAATTTGTGAAAACCTTTTCACATATTCAGTCTAGCCAGATCATGATAAAATGAAAACAGGTGTCCAAAACTGATACTATAAGCAATGTATCTTCAAAATATTAATTGTGAGATATAAGGTCATTAAACACAAAGCACATGTTTTTAAGAAAGCTATCACATTAGATTCCAATTCTGCAAGCACCTACACATATACTGAATGCTATTACTAGCAGTGGTCCAGGTACAGCCAAAGGGATCAGTCAGAGCAGTAAAATTGCATCTGTACATGTTCTGTACTGTTTGCAGTAAAACTGCATTTGTACTGTTCTTCCACAGTTACGTGCTCAATTTTCCATGTTATCTGGTTATATGGAAACAAGGCACAGTGGTTGGAGCACATATTCTGCAACACTAAGGCACCTGATATTTAGCTATCAGATGTTACTAGGTCTTAATACTGTTTAGATTTCCAGAGTACAGAACAAGGCTATCATAAACAAGCATGAGAGGTAGTTGAGCTGAAAGGGTATATTCCAATTTTGACTGCTCTTACTCGGTGTGACCATTAGTCTAACATGGAAGAAACAAAACCTTTATGAAATCATCTATTCTTAAAATCCACAAAAAGATCTCTTACATACTTTCTAAAGAAAAAAACAGTCAATAATAGGACCTGAGATGCACCTCTGCATCTCCATATTTTTCATTTAAATTAAATGTTCACATTCCTTCAGACTAGTAAACAAATGCACAAAATTTCCTCAGACACACTGGTATTAAAAACAAAGAATGTGGGGACCTTACCTATCTTTTCTACGTTCTCCGACAGATACGGGGCTAATGGAAATCCTAGGTAATGTAGAAAGGGAGTTCTGAGACTGGCTGCTGGTGAAGGAAGATGTTTCCAAGTTAAGAGGTGACTGGGGAGGAGTTATCAAGCTGGGACTGCTACATTCTGAGTGTGACAAGGAGCCTAGGAAGAGGCAACAGTTGAGTTTTAGTGTCCTGCATCTGTCACAGCTGGCAGATCTACCCAGATACACTGAAAGACACCACACACATCTGAGACAAGAAAGAGGACTGACTGTTCACTATCTACTAGTCATGTAAGGGGCTTAGGAAGACCAGGTAACTCATTTCAGACAGTGCAAACTTACTGTCTTTAATGACTCTGTGTTAAACCTGTCCTCTCTAAGTGTACAAACAACTACTGCCATTTTCAACAGGAGACAAGGTTACAGACAAGTTACACCATGAGCATGAAAAGCATTCTAATGAAAAGCCTGTTAAAGAAAAATAAAAGACAAGAAAGAAGTAAAATAAACATCTAATATGGTAGGTTTGTTTTCAAATAAAATATTTATGTCCAGCCCTTCCCTTTACACAGGAGGTCTATTATGTGACACCTGAAAAAGATAACAGAAGTCAAGCATGTATCCTACACAGAGACAGGAAAGCTTTGAAATTTCAAACAAGCTTGACATGACTTAGATTGCATCTTTACCCTGGCTGTACCCTTCCTAAGTAATCTACAGAACAAGTGCCCTGACACAGTTTGCTCTCTTTGAAAAGCTAGAGAAAACAAACCTCAAATTATTAATCACAAATGAAATCTATTTTTCAGAACTGTATTTGCCCAGTTAGGAAAAGCACTGCACACAATACATGAAGGCTGCAGAGCATCTGAGCAATGATGGCAGCAAAGAGTTGCTGATTGCTGTCAGCAAACTCCTGATTCTACAGCACTCCAACTACTGCTTGTCTTTAAACATCTTCCACTAAGCAATTTTGAGTGAAGTACTGAAATATTTTCAGTGCATTTCAAAGTATAATTTACAATCAGTGATACAACAGCAAGCTAATAACATACTTAAAGAAGCAACAAAAAAAAATACAAGTCAGCTCACTGTTTAAATTTTCAAGGCATCATTCTAGAAGAAACAACAACTATAAAACATACAGCAATGCTTATTCTTACTTCTGTCTGCACTTTTATTCAGTGTGCCAGTAGTCAAGTCAACTATCAGAAAAAACAACTTTCACTAGAAAGTTGCTTTTCTTTTTTAACATTTCTCTGCCAAAATGCAGATTTTGTAACCTTAATAAAATTGTCCTACTTAGACTGTGGTACAACCTGATTTAACAACTGCAAGGGCTTTGTTTTGGTTATGCTGAAAACAGTATGACTAAAATTACTTATTAAATAATTCACCTCTGTCAGAGCCCATCATGGACCTTGGATATCTTGGTGTTAAAGGGATCTTAATTCGTTCTGTTCTGTATTGCAAGTTACTCGAAGAACCTATTTTTAAAACAAGGAAAAATTAAAAAGACAAAAGTAAAAGCAACTACGATTAACAAAAAAGTACATTTAGATTGTACTTCTTCAATGAGCATTAAAGTGGCCTCTAAATGATCAAGGTAAAAGCTTTGATGATGACCCTCATAAACGTGAATATCACAATTACGGCAAATTATCTTGATTACACAGTCAGTATAAATAGAACACAATGCAGCTACACAGTATACAAGCACTGTACATTCTTGTATGAAAAAATATTTTTAGAATTTTCCTATAAATTAAACTTTACTCCAAGTCCAAGCAAAGAATCTAACATCTCTGTTCACTACGAATCCATGGGACTTCGCAAAGGGCTTTTAAAATATTCTGATTACATTCTGCTTGGATGAATACATCATCACTGATACTGGTTGCAAACTGTTACACCCCTTTTTGCTGTGCTTATAAAGCTACCATGCTCCACTCAATCTTTGATGGAATACAGGAATACAAACACATATAAAACCCCCAGTTATTACATAAATTAAAATTTAAGTAAATCTAAAATGTTAAAATGTCACTGCTACAAAGCATGCATTTCCTTTGGTATCATTAGGCTAGGCATAACAAAATATTTACATGTCAGTCAACTAAACATAATTTATTTTCCAAGAATACAATTTACATTTGGCCATTAGTCATGCTTGACTTTTTGTTCAAGGGGCTCTCTCCTTTTCTTTCTTCTCATCAGCTCATTGAACCTTTGGCCCTGTGTCTCATCACTATGAGGATACTTTTAAAGAGTAACAGGCATGGAAAGGAGAATCCCTCACACACAGAGATCATTTCAAAGAGACTGTAAAGAACAAATTAAACACAGCAACTTTCAGGGAACACCTTTAGTCATAAACCCACAAGAAATAAAGCAAAGGAACACCAGAAGCCTTTAGGCTTTGCCAACCATGACAACCATTTCCCATAATGTGGGTACTTAAGGAGTTTTTCATTTATAATTTTCTCCAATATACAGGAATCCCACAGAAAATAAATCAGAAAAGCTGGTTACCAAGTCTGGCACTAGATGGCAATGAATTTGAGCCATGAGATGCTCTTGTACGTGAATTTTCAGGGTAGTCATTGGAGTGTTTATGACTTAGGTCCAAACTCAGGCGACCTTGATGCTGAGAACTAGATCAAAAGAAAAGCAGAATAGGGCAGCAGTTAGAACTGGGCAAAGAACCTCAGCAAACAGAAACCAGCTAACAGAAAAATTTGGTTAGCCCATGTGCTGAATAAAATGAATCCTTCTTTCATTTCCACTTCAACACTGTCCCATCATTTTATGAATTATTAGAAGCCAGAAGAAAAATAGCCTTGAAGTACTACAAAACAGGAGAAAGCTTTGTTTGTTTTGGCAGTGACAAGAAAAAAATATTAGAAATTAGTTAATTAAAAAAATTAATTTCTTTGTCAGTATCAGTCAGTGGGGCAGAGGAAAACCTAATCCATCAGTTACTGAGAGACATGAAAGCAACTGGCACATAATTTATATGCCATAATGGTTTTGAGACCCCTGGATCAAAATAACACAGAACAGCAGCATGTTTCGCTCTGCACTCTACCAAACTACTAGAAGAAATTTTACTCTAATGGAAACAAAATTTTAGGGAGACATAAATTTTAAAACACCTGGGATGCAGATGCTGATGACATATTTGGCTGGCAACTGATGGGCAATTGCTGGTGTGAACTCTATGGCTCCAGGCAGTATAGATTGGATTTCTCATGACAGCAGTCACTGCAGGACACGGTGCTAAGCTCCTTGGTACTGTCCCTGTTTCAATGATATAAGCATATTCTTATCAACATTATTAACATATAAAGTCCAGATTTAAAATATTTTATAATTACATATTTCAACATTTACATGTATGATAAATAAAAATATTAGCATACAAATACATTATTAAGCACCATATGACACCTTTTTGATAATACAAGCATGTTTAAAATCTTCTTTATAATTCTGTAATGAGTCAGTAATAAAGTTGATTATATTACCAAAAATGAAGCCACTCACAGCATATGATTTTAATATGTGCTAGTAAATAAAAGACTTTCTGTTTTCAAGTACAGAAATTTTTAAACCAGGAATAGAAATTCTGAATTTAGTCATCCAACCAGCATGCAAGATTTTATTTGGCACTTGAACTGACTGCAGCTATAATTATTCTGGTTCCTCTCTTTTGTTGCCTCAAAGAGTCCCACTTCTATCGTCACTTTAAATTCTAATATTTATTTCTGAAATTTATTACTCAAGCTGCTTTTTAAAGTATATTCATCCTGTAGTACTAAACCAAAGTATCTTAAAATTTCCTCTTAGATGAGTTGGCAGCATAGAACACAGTAGCAAAAATTTGTTCTTATTTCAAGACATAGACTCATACTGTCTAAAGTAGGTTTGACTTGACTCAGTTATTGTGCAAAAGTATCATGCTAAGATAAAAGTTAACTAGAAGGTTAGAAATAATACTTTAAATACTTTTTCTACTGCAATTAATAGAGAAAGTGAGAGAAGAGTAAAAGACATCAAAGAAGAGCAAAAGCTCCTCTTGAGCATGTCTTTTCAACTGATTGGGGCACCATTGCTTGAAGCTGTCCATTGTTCCAGATACACAAATTATTACCTTCATGTTCTCCAGTAAGAATAAAATTTTCCGTAACTTCTAGAACTTACAGGAGTTTGGGGCTTTACAAGACACGATAAACTCATAAAAATCAGTATCATCTGATTTGAAATTTGAGATTAATATACAACTGCTGAAAACTGAAACCTAAAACTAGACACTAAAGACTGAGCAATCTAACAACGCATTTACCAAATGCTTCTTAAATATTTCAAATTAATTAGCATACAATATACTAATTACCTCCTTAAGCACTCCATTTAGTCAGGGCCAATTCAAAACCTGCTAACTTCAATACCAAAAACAGTTTGACCAACTGAGACAAAATGCTGTTTTCTGTTCCACCTGATTATACTGATACATCTTGAGCTTCTTGTGAGTCCCCTCTTCAGTATCTTAATATCTCAAACACACTCACATTTAACCTCTCACTTAGATTAAGATCTAAGCCAGTTAAGATCACAGCCAGTTTGGGCACTCAACATCAGAGATCCCAAACGTTTCCAACAGATAGAACTTAATATGTTTCACTTGCTGAATACCAAATCTTTTTCCTTGGGAGAATTTCAGAAATGAAGCAGCTAATGTGTGGGATACCTTCATTTACTTTCAAAAATACTGAAAATCTTAGTTTTCCTCCTAAAGGACAGGCTACACCTTGTTCTGCACTAATGTATTGAGAACTCCTCTGCACAGAAACTGATGAAACACAAATCCTTCAGCCAGAAGTTGCTCAGCTTCCTTAACAACTCTTAATCACGCTTCACTTCTTTATAGTCCAAAAGCTGAGCACACCATGTTCAGACTACAACAGACCACTGAAACAGGTTTTGTGAGTTGTGTCTCTTCCGTACTTAACACGACTAATCCCCAGTAATGTCCAACATGGACAAGTGCCTTGGGGCACTCCTAGAAAGCAGTCTGGAGTTCTGTCACTCACCTGCTGACACGCTGCCAGGGTATAAAGCGGCAGGCACAAAGCCATCGCTGTGCCTAGCAGAACGTTTGGGGGAATATGGTGCCCATTCCTGTAGCTCTGGAGACAGATGCTCCTCACTAGCTGGAGCATATTTCTGCACCTATAAGAACACAGAAATTTGATTACAGGAAGTTTGAGATTCAAAAGAGTAAAATAGCCAAACTGTGGAACAATAAGAAACAGCAGACTTTCAAGTATCTGTTCCAGAATGTGCCACCACACTGCTTCTTAGACATTTGTCTTTCAATGATGTCCTTTTATCCATTTTTCCTCCATCCTACTTTGTTACTATTTTTTATTTTGTATTCTTCTTCGGCCAATATTTGCAATTTAACTGATACCTTTTACATCAATAAAACACCCAGCATATAGTTACATTTCTCCTTTAAAATAATGCTTTCACAGGATATTTCAGCCGCTATTGTCGTAAGTGTTTGCTACAGAAAATCTGGCTAAAAAGCCAGAAAGCATTTTCCTCTAAGTCTGCATTTCCAGATACATGTGCAGGAACCTCTCTTCAACAAGTAATTCAGGTTTTAGAGCCTCACAACTTCTGTTCTGTATATAACAAGTAGACACTGTTAAGAGTTAAGAACATATGAGAATAGCTCAGACATTGACAGTGATGCAGGAGAGCTGCAAATGCAGGGTTCAGCACACGGCATTCACATATTTGAAATGTACAACACAAAATATGCGACTGATGCATGTAAAAAGTGAAAAATAATTATTGAAAATGTACTTTCAGTTTTTATGATAACAGTATTTTAATTAAATGAAGAATTACTGAGAGCACAAAGACTCTAAAAGGCAGAGGGTGCCTTCTTAGAATCAGTACTTGATCATTTTCATGTCTGCACTAGTAATTGTTCCACCTACTATTCAGGAATTAAAGCACACCTAAATTTATCAACTTATCAAAGTACACAAAATTAACTGTGTATCTAAACATCTAAGCAAAATTACAATGCCCAATATGGCAACAAATTTAAACTACACTGTATTTTGCTATTACAAATACTACTTCAGGGTGAATGCGTGCAGACTGGGCACTACTGTCATAAACAGCCTGATGTAGTTGGAACAGACAAGGGCAATTCCACCAGAAAAAAATTTTCAGAGTGACTGATGCCCACAATTTTGAGGCACAGTATCACTTGTGTGCTCTGGCCAACAACTTTAGAGTTACAAAGCTCTGCCTATTTTCTGGGTGGACAGGGGGCAAAGAAGAAAAATAAAAAAGAATCATAGAACCTAGTTTTAATATAATCCTAGAAACAAAAATTAAATAAGACATAAAGTAACCTTAAAAAAACAAAACAAAAAAAAGTCACTGTAATTCTATTATGTAATTTTCTTCTTTACCTCAAACCAACACCTACTTGCCACCTGTAACGCAGCTTGGGCAGCACATCGAAACAACTGCAATATGTCCCCATATATCCTTTGGTCTCTTCAGCAGTGAGTGCCAAAACCACCCACTCTGTTCCAGCTAACAAATCTCCTGGGCATAAGTTCCCACCTACGTGTGTCCTTGTCACAACTGGCAACTCTTTACTCACTCATTTCTCACTATACAAATATTACTACAATTGTAAGTAGGGTGGTGCATATGCTCATGACAATGCACTACAACGAAGAACGGGACTATCAGTGCTAATGTACCAACTCGATATTCTATATCAAGCAAACACCCCCTATTTAAATGTGTTCAATACCTTGATCTTGTTTCTTGTTACACACATGCTAAAATATGACATCATAATATGCCCTTCTTCACTTCGTGCAGTGCAGTTCTTGTGACCTTTCTCTTAGCCATAATGCTCTTCAGACCAAATCTGCTGATTACAGCTACAAAATTAAACTCTTATGCTTTTCTGTCATTTGTTGTGCTGGTTTTGGTTGGGACAGAGTTAATGTTCTTCATAGTAGCTACTATGATTTTTTTTTGATTGTGCTGGTGATATAGGTATGTTTTAATTTTTTGCTGAGCACTGCTTACACAGAGGCCTAAAGCTCTCCATAACTATTTTTCCCTAAAAATGTTTGGGAATGCATAAGGAGTGGAAGTAGACAAAACAAAATGGAAGCAGACCACAAAAAAGGCATAATAACACTGCCAGGTATTCTCTTACACCAGTAATTTTGCAGGATATAGCTTTTGCCGTGCACTACTTCCAATTCAGCTCTGCCATCTGTATTGCTTCTAAAACTCTGTGAACAGGGTGGGATTACCCAGGTATAAACAAGTAAGGGAAAAGAATATGAAATTTTAAGTCATCATGATGTAACTACATTAAAAAAAAATAACACCGCTATAAACTTCTGTTTTCAGTTGGAAAATAAAAACAAATACCTCTATCTGCCAGCTAAGCAAATCTTAGCTGTGGCAGTGGACCTGGAATAACATTATTGATTATGTCACTTTATATACTGCACTTATCTAAATAGGTCCTTCCCAGAGCACAAAAAATTTTTCTTCCATCCACTCTGTCAAGACATGACCCACCATCTTCTCAGCAGGGTTGTTTATTGTAATAAATGATATGCTGATTTTGAGCGTGCATCATGTTCTAATAAACAGTTCACCTTTATAGTGCAATGGGCCTAACACCCTTTGAATTTCAGATAAGATGTACAAAATTATTTTGACACATCGAAAGACAAAAACCAATACTATGGGTGGTACACCTTCCATTAAATTGTACAGTGATCTGGACAACCAATCTGACTTAGTAAAACTTCAGAAACTCTATTTTCAGTTTTTTTAAAGCTGATGGTTTGTGGTTTTATTTATGTCTTTTCAGGTTGTCAAAAACATACAGGAGCCCAGATGTTCAACAAACAGCATTAAAACCACAGGTATGGCAGCTAAGCAGAACGCTATCTTTCTGCTTGGTGGCCACCACTGCCTGATGAATACTGGAACTCCACATATTGGTTTTGTATTTTGTGATATTGCCAAGTGCCAACTGAGCCTGAGTGCAGAGGACCTGAATTCTGAGGATGGGCTATGCTGCTTCTGCTGTGGTACATAACTGGGCACCCAAAACCACACTGCTAATACACTTCAAGGTTTCTAGTTTTGTGCAATATACCAAGCTTCTACCTGAAGTGCAGAATTAGGAATGGGCACAGGGGTCATTTTATGCCTCAGAGCAGGAGCCGACTTTGGCCGCGGTCTTTTAATCTCTGGCTCTTCAACTCTTTGAAAGCCAATGTCATCTTCACAGGATTTCCTTGAAGATAGGTGAGTGCAGTCAATTCCCTCCTCCCGATAATAATGCCCAGCATTCCTGCTGCGCCCCTTGAGAGTAGCAGGGTCCTGTTTAAGTGCCAAGGAAACTGGAGCTTGGGCAGTGGCTGGGCTGGTGGGTGGTGATCCTGTTGTTACCGTAGACTCTGATGCAGAACTTGCCTGCTGTTTATGCTTAAATTTGATGGAGTCACTTCTCTTAGGAGGAGTTGGAGGTGTTGAAGCCACTTCAGCTTTTGATGGCTGAGGTGAATGGCCTGTCACCTGATTAGGGGAAAGGTAGTCCAGTTTGGGAGGAGTTGGTGGCCTTTTGAAAGTATCAGGGTCAAAGATAGATTTCCTTTGTTTTGGTTTTTTATACACAGAGAACTTTTCTGTTTCTGTTGCTGAGATATTAACCATGACTTTTGGCCAGGTACCACCGCTATGCTTAGTTCCATGTCCTTTGTCAAACGCTGTCTCAACCATCACACAGTCAGTTCCTGTCGGTTCGTAAGGCAGCCTCCTGTTGTCCAAGTCAACAGCTCCATAGCCTTGGTCCCCATATGTCTCTGGGCTGAAGGAGCTGAGACTGTGTTCTGAATTACTATGGCAACTGTGCACTGTGTTCCTACGAGAGTCAACTCGTAATGTGTTACTAGGGAAAGGTTTGTGATCGCAAAATGAAGTGCTGCCCTGATCACTCTGCTCCTTCTTGCCATCCATGATGTCTGGATTGAAAATGTCAGTCTGGGTTGAGCTGTTGAGTTTCAGATTTCTTTTATTTTGTGCTTGTATCTCTGATGCATGAACTCTACAGTTTGATATTTTTTCTGAATCCTTCAAATTTTCAAATATATTTTGACCACTCCAAGATGAACTCTGAGGAAAAACCTGAAACAAAAACCACATGTGATCACCTTATTATTGTGGCTGATTCCTGTTTAGTATGAGTCATATCCTAGCCTCCTTGATTTATCTATACCTGAATATACACTTAGTAATATCTTACAATTCAAAGCACAGAATATCAGATGAAATAAAGCTTGAAAAATTTTGGTAACATTTTCAGAACAACTCCAAAAGGGTAACTCCACATGGTGGCAAAAGTACTCAACTGAAAGTGAAGGGACCTGCATTCTACTTCTGCCTCTGATAAGTGATGCCAGTAAGACAACTTTCATTGCCCACTTCCCCTCAAACATTTCATCTTCTTACTTTCTTAAAACATCAAGCTCTCTAGATCTGAAACTACGACTCAAAATCCATGTAACAGGCCCAGAATAATGGGATTCTAAACTCAAAAAGCGAAACAGAACACGTATTTTATAGAAATAAGCCTGAAAATCAAAGCCTTGTACTTAATCTTCATGATAGCAAGAGTTCAGTTTTCTGCACAACTCCCTCCTGACAAAAAGCTAACTTCCTTTAGTCAGCAGGCAGTTTATCTTTCATGCACAAAAATGCTGCAGCTCTGAAGCAAAACCCAAGAAGCAGCAAGCAATTGTAGCAGCACTCATTTCACATAACCAGCAAACAAATAGGAAAGAAGACAGTAAGTTAGTCTCATTGCCTACTAGATGGCACAAAAGCCTTTGGAAATAACTGTTGAGGAAGCGTACCACCAGAGAAATGCATCCAGATGGTTGTCTTCTTCCTATTTTGATACACTCATTTTCTTGCACATACTCTTCCTTGAACAACTACAATAATTCTGCATAAGTTCAAGAGAATTCTGCAAATTTAGCTTCTGCTACTCACCTTCATGAGTGACAGAGTAAGGGAATCCCTACAATTTCGTAGCAGAGCTTCACATTCAGTAAGTGACTTATTATCTAGTGCAATGCCATTGATCTGCAGACAAACGAAAACACAACAGACATCTATAAATCAGAGGTAATAGGTAGGGAGGATTTAAGGTAGATGATCTCTGAGGGAAAACACTAGGCTACACATGTATATGTGACTGAAGTCTGGTTGGTATTTGTGCACTTTCAAGAGTGGAGAATGGACAACTCCTAAGTCAAATCTGCTACTCCTGCAGGGACACAGAGTGACATCACCAGTTCGCTACACCCGCTGTGCAGTTGTACCAACAGCAATCACCTCCCCTTTCACAGTACACAAACCTGTAAGGCTGCAAAGGTAGCAGGGACAGACTCCCTCCCCAGAACAGATGACAGTTCTGGTACCAACATTTATAACACAAGGAACCTGTCATCCAATGAAGGGATACCTTTTTGGAACTGACCTTTCCTAGTCAGTATAAGAATGACAGATAACATTACATATATATATACATATATATATATAACAAAAACATTAATTTAGAATAAATATCCAGAGAATTTACAAAAAGGACTTAATATTGAAAAAGTAAAAATTAATTGGAATGTTTGGCATCTTAAAGAGTAGCATCAATGATAACACTTCAAAATAAATAAAAATTTCAAAAGGCAAATGGATTTTTAAGACTTACAGCAATTATTCTATCTCCCACAGTAAGGGAACCCTCTTTGGCAGCTGGGCTTCCAGGCACAACAGCAGCAACAAATACTCCATTTTCTAGACTGACCCCACTATCTGAAATAGATAAAGAACAATTCGATTCTGCCATTCAAATATATTGCTCAAATGGCATGTCTGACCTGTCTGCACAAGAAAGAAATATGACTACCAATCTAGCTGAATCTCAGTTTCTGAAAACCCTTTCAAAGAAATAACAAGACAGGGGAAACCAGGACTTTCAATATCCCAAAAATTAATATAATCACACAAAGGTGGGGTAACTGGGTTTAACAGACTTGTTTACACTCCCATGAACATTCCAAACAGGCAGTCAACTAGAGACAAGTATTTAAAAAAAGAATCAACTAAAACCCACCCAAGAACAAAAAGAAAACCTGTACTTACAAGATGAAGCTATTATCAATAACAGCATTCTTGGTTTGCTTAAAAAAAATAATGAAAATTCCTGTCTAGGAGGCCATTAACATGTAAATGTGATTTAAACAAAGACTCAGAGAACATGTACCTTTATGTCAAGCCTTATTTGCTGAACAAACATGTGCCATTTACATCCATCCTTTATAGTCATTACCTTTATGTCCAGAAACATTGATGTGAAGAGGTGTTATCACTCGCCCACCTAAAGACTTCCTTCTTCGAACCACCATATTAATAACACCTCCTCCATTTAGAACAGCTTTTATAACTTGCTTTTTATCCTTATTGGTAAGATCCACATCATTTATCTTCAGCAGCCAATCATTCACTCTGGTAGAGATACAGAATTAGGTAGGTCAGTTATAAGCACACTTTGCTGGACATAGCACACGACTAACGTTCCATGAAAAGGCATGCAACAGAGTTGATCTCAATAAAATCATCCTTCATTATCTGGAGTTATCCATTCCTGAAAAAGCATTAAATAGCAGCTAAATGAAAACCAGGACTGCTAGTCTGCACTTCACCAGGAAAAGTATATCCTTAAATCACTAATGACTACTTCTTATTTAAAAGCAATACTTTGTACTGAGAGGAGTTACTAAAAAGCTTCTATCAATACCAAGAATAGCAGATAGTTCCAAATGATCCCTTGCTCTACTCTCCTTTTCTCTTGCTCTCCCCTCAATAACTTATCCTCATGTCCTGCCCAAAATTTAAATAAATAGATACAGGTTTGAGGAGATTATAATAATGGAGTAAACAGGGCACAGTGCAACAAAAGAACATTTCAAATTCTTTTGAGTTTTGAGTGCTAAGTCAAACAGTGTTTAATTTTTGTAATGCTTTTAGGCATTGGTCTTCTCAGTGTGATTTCCCAACCAACATTAATAACATAGACACGGCAAATGAAAAAGAAAAAAACTTCAAAAAATGAAAATAATTATGACAATTTCCAATATGCTCAGATTTAGTTTATTATGATCAACAAACCAACAGGTATCTTCTGAAGTCAGCCCCTACCTTAACCGACCATCAGCAATACTTCCTTTGTCTACTTTGGTAACGAAGATCCCGCAGTCTCCAGGGAGGTACGGCTCGTTCACACCTTCTGCCACATCAAAACCAAGTGCTTTCAAGTCCATATCATCCTAGTAAATATTAATAACAAGTGATTCCACTGCACTGGGAAACAGTGTCTGTTATCAAGTAGAGATCACAGTATCATTACACAGCATCAGAGTTGACAAGTGAGTATTATTTCTCTCAGGTTTGAGCCGACTTATTATGTATAACACAAGTTTAATCAGACAGGTGAAGTTTAAGCAAAAATAAAATGACAGAAATGCATTAAACTCTATAATCTTGACCCTTGAATTCAAATGCTGGTAGGTCAGCAAGGATTTTTCCCCATATTTGATCAAGGTTGGCACAGTATTATTATTGTAATTTGATAGCAGCAAGTGTGGTCTCTATGTTTAGAAAAGGGAAACACATTCAAATGAAAGTGCACATAATTGACCTCAGTGATGCAAACATGCAGAGCAATCTTTCAAGCAAAAAATAACTAAATAACTGCACATGAATGGAAAATTTATCAGGCTACAATGCTGTTTAGCACAGGCACATCATATGCTATACTCATTAATTTAATAGACAATGGAAAAGCAAAATTATTAGTTATCAGTTAAAATAGAGGAGATGGCAAGGAACAAAACTGATGGAGCTGATCAGAAGTGCGGAAACAGCTTGGTGAAAGGGGAATTATTATTCCTGAAAGAATTTACAGACGATGATTCTGATGGATCAACTCCAGTTCATCTTATCTTTTCAATATGTATTTCAAAATATAATAATACTAAATGATATTTTTGTGTCAAAAAAGGAACATATTAGTGATTTTGTAGGGATGTGCTGCTAGAACACAGACAGATTGGAAGAGCATAAAAAAAGATGACCCCTGAATACTGCAGTAAAATAAAAGGGATTTAATTTGACAGCATTTAATCACTAAAGTTTGTCATTCATGAATGACAAAGAAATTCTGGTATATACAGAAGCTGTTATAAATGAATCGCAATCTGGAAGACTACCTGTGTGTTTTAGGTGCTCAAAAAAGTTCCCATTAACAATGGGATATACTAACCAAACATTTCACACAGAAGAGCATACAAGAATTACATACATTGCAGCAAATTAAAAATTTTAGACTACAATGAAAAAAAGTGAAATTATATGGAGAAAAATACTACTAGGATAATGAGAAGAAATAGAGGTTATCTGGATTGCTAAACTTAAGAACCTTACTTAATATGCCAAAATAGAAAAGAGATTTAATTGCCTCTACAGACAAGCAAGAGATGAGCATCTCCTTTCACCCCAGATTTTCAAACTGAACAGTAATGTTGCCCTAAAATACATGTTCACCACAAATAAGTACTTTTAATAATTCAAAATTTCTAAGCAGCAGATCTCAGCAAAAGTAGGAGAAATAGATTAGTATAAAACATGAACTGTTTTATGCATAGATTTTAAGTGTTGCTGCCAGTAAAAGACTGGCCTCTACTACGGTTTCCTTCACATTTTAAGTTTTGGCTGCCTTAGCACTGCCATGTCTGCAGTGAATCACAAACTTAAAGACCACTATACTACATGGACCTGGGTGCTCTGCAGCATTAGATGTAGGAACTGTTTTTATTTATAATGCATAGGAAGAAAATTATAAAGCTTCTATATAACAGCTTGGTTTCACCAACTCCTTTCATGCAGCTATAACTGCACTTGCTGCCTCCATGTGCACCTACACGGTTCCTTGCCAAACAATAAAAAACTAAAAAGACCAAAACAATTTTTTTAATCTTATTTAGTATTCAAAGATTATAACTGGCTTCAGAGCTATCCAATACACAAGACAATGCATTGTATGATTTTACTTACTCTGTCTTTTTCAAATTCTACCACTTCTGTTTCCCATTCCAGAGAATCTGTATCTATGGCTGAGTCATGGGAACTATGGGCCATCAGTTGACGAAATCTGGCCTCCTTTTCCAACTGATTTTCCATCTTTTCCCTAGGCAAAAAATTATTACTTGAAGACACAGACAACTCCCTTTTAAATAAACTGAAAAATAATGTTAAGATTGTGATGGATAGTATATTTGATTTTCTAAATTAAAAATCCAAGCTGTCAAAAATTTCCTTCGACTTCTGTCTTTCCAATATTCCTGGTCTGCTATCAAATTGATTTTCCATTTCTATATATTGTCTTAACATAGTCTGACATTTTTTGCAATATTTTTACATGACTAATGCACAACTAGGTTTCTCACATCTTCCAAAATGCATTTAATTTACCCTCAGATGAGCTTCATCAGTATGTTGGGCACGATAAATACCAATGGCAAAACCTCTCCCATAAACCAGTGAGTAAACAGTTGAGAGGAACTAAGCTGCAGTTAATATGACTTCGGTCAAAGGATCCCAATATTGCTTAAGTGTATCTCCACAGCACAAAGCTTTCACAATGAGTCTCATTAATAAGATAAAATGGATACTGTCCAGCATAATAATTTCCATGATACATAAAAATATAGGCAGTGCTTCTACACACAATAACATGAATGCCTGCTGCCTACAGCTGCAACAACATATGGTTCACTTAAGACCACAGCTAACAAAACAAAGTTTTCATCACAAACTTGAATGCAGTTTGGTCATTTCTCTAACATACTTCAGTTCCTTCAGTTCACGAACAGCATCATTTTTCTGCTTTCTCATGTCATCCAGGTTGCGAAGAGCTTCAGCCAAGTCACTCACAGCTCGGTCTCTCTCCCTCCTTAAGTTGTCACACAAAGTTCTTCAAAAGAAAAAGGTTTCAATCTCGTTACTCAAAACCCCATTAAAGTCAACTGGTTTTACCACATTGTATAGTTAATGTAAAATTTCAAAGAGCAGTTTCAAAAGGTTTTTATCTGCAAAATAAAAAAAGGATAAGGAAGAAACAAAATGACATATGCTAGGTCTTAATTCTTCATCCCTTCAGAACCTTATTTCTACTTATCTTCTTTAAACTAGTAGAAAAAAAATCCTATTTAAGTATTTTTCTTAGTTCCTTAGATATATTTAATAGCAAATACGTTGGATACTTTTTGTGCATGTCCCCACAGGCAAAGAATTATGTGCAGGACCAGAGCTACAGCAGGATTATTAGTATAGCATGCCTAAAAGATGGCATGATTGGCTGTTCCTACACAGCAGTGCTGTTAGACTTAAGGGTATTTACTAGAGACATTTTGGTTATGAAAGCACAGAAAACGACAAAGATCTTGTAAGGCGTCCTCAACATTTTTTAAAAAATCACCACATGACTACTAATGCAGAGGAAGTGCTGGTGAAATCCAGCCATCCTAGAACTGCATCAGCTGTGCACCAGGTGTTACAGAGATCACTCAGGTATCATCTAGCAGTTGTTTACCGTATGCTTTCCCTTTCTGCAACAATCTTATCCCGCTCTTGAAAGGCCCAATCCCTCCTACACTTGGCTACTTCTGCTTCCTGGACAGCTTCCTTTAGTTCTTGTGACATTGCCTCATACTGCTTCCGAAGCATTTCAATTTCTTTGTTTGCTCTTTCTATGTCTAGGGTAGCAGAATCTTGTATCTAGGAATTAAGAAACACAGATAAGTATTTTAGGCACAATTTTCAGGTACATATGCACAAACAGCTTTTGCTATCTGTATGCTGCCTGATATATTCAACTCTTATGATTTCATGAAAAATATTCATTTATTTCAGCAGCAACTTTGGGAGGGTTGGGAGGAAAGATAAAACCTGCAGTAATGCATTTCATCCAGTAGCACACAAATTTGTACAACTATATGAATAAGAATCCTCACTTGAAAATAACATCAGTGAATGTGTCATATTTCAGAGATGACTTTCTGTGCTTCAATCTTGATCTGCTTAGCAGACAGGAAAAACCTTCAAGTATACTTAGAAATCAAGATACACTAACTACCATATGCAACTGCATATAGTATATATAGACAACACATATTTCCCCCATTAACACCTGTTATTTACCCTGAGACAACAATCCCAAGACTTGGGATTCATACAGGTCCCTTAATTCTAAAGCAATGAAACTGAAGAGCAATGGAACTGAAATAAAGTTTTTATTTAATGCTTCTTGTTTTAGATAAGAATTACTTTATTCTTAAGTTAACTTGTCCCTCCAAAAGTCCCTATTTTGAATAAGAGAGACAGTGACAACAGTAAGACAAATAAATACACAAAGAAAACTCCAAGCTTGCAGCACACTAACACAAGCCAACTACAGCCCATCAGAAGCTGTGGGCTTGCAAACAACTGCGTGTGGTTAATTTCAAGACTGTAAATGAAACTAATGCATCTAGACTTACTGACTTACAAATTGGTTAAAATGTAAACTTTTTCTATTTATATTTACAAGCAATCTTAATATGAAGCACAACCGCATTTCTTCCAAACAAGAATTTCTGTCAGTAGGTCTTGAAGAACATACATGCACGTGTTTGTATTTTAGAGTGACTTGAGGAAAAGAGGGAAGACTCCCAATGTGCCCAGACCTTTAATGTCTTGCAAGTTACTGACCTAACTAAGCTAAGAAAGAAAAAGGCATCATTAAAGGCATCACTTGCAATACCTGACGGGCTTGATAATATTCCCTTAGCAGATGGTCTCTCTGGATGATAGCTTCTGTTCTCTCTTTCCTGGCAACATCTCTTTCTTCCTTCACTGTCTCTATATCCTTGCAAGCTTGGTCAAGTTCCTTCTGGGCCTCAGCTTTGTCCTTCACTTCATGACAATATTTTTCCAGTAACTCATTCCTCTCACAAATCGCTCGATCTCTTTCCACTAGAGCAGAGTTTAGCTCCTAAAACAAGATCCATTGTTTGTAGTAGGTTAAGTTCAGAAGGAAATAGTTCATCTTTCCAATTGAATACATGTCATGACACCTTAAAAGCCTAGAGAATTTACCACTAATGTTCTGAAAAATGGGGGCAGATCACATTACATACAAGTAAGTACTAGCAAAGAATATTAAATGCGGTATTAAAAATATCGCACCATCACATGAGCACAGTGCTTTGTCAAAAGTAAGCAAGATTCTGGGAGCACTGATAGCTTTGAGGAACCTAAATGAGAAAAGGTTATTAACCAGACAGACTTGGTGTTTTTTACAAAAAAAGTTGTTAAATATGTCAAAGGGTAAGAATATATTACAAATACTTCTAAACAACTGCTTCAGTTTTACATGACTGAAATAATTTAGACAACTTAGCTACATAAGCATCTTACAGCTTCTCCGTAAGTTTTAAAGCAACATTAAAGTTATATGCCATTAAGATAGTAACATGCTACAGAATGTTGAAGATAAAACTACAATATTCTATAAAGCAGAATGACAGTACATCTTAAGTGTGGAATTCAACTGCATTGTAATCAAAAAGATAAGGCAAATGTAGAAGTGTTCTAAAATAATATCTGCCCTTCTAAAATTATTTAAATTAGACTTCCCATTAGAAGAATAGTCATTGAAACAATACAATTTCATGCCACTACATTTTCAGATGGCTCAGGTCTCTAGAAGCATTCAGTCAATGGCTACAAAGAAGTCCTCCTACACATAGGCACTCCTAGCTTGAAACTACTGATGATTTGATTGCTAAAAGCTCACCAGAGACAGCTGGCATCTCAAAACAAAAAGAAAGAAACAGTTGAAGTGCTTGAAAGATAGTTGAAGACAGAAAGACATCATGTCATAAACTGATTTTCATTTTATTTACTTCTACAGTTTGTAAAGAATAAAACTGAATATTTTAAGCACAGTTGACAATTGCATTTTGCTGTACTAACAGAATTGTTTTTGAGATGTGTATCTAAATAAGGCTAGTCAGACTTTTAACAATGACATTAAGAGTGCCATTTTTGCTGTAGAGTAGCAGACAAGCACTAAATTAATGACTCACTCTGTAAGTGAATCTCAATTACCATAATGCCCAAGTGCTTTCAACACCAGTAAGACCTCAGCAACTCTGAAGAGAGAAAAATCCCTGAACTGTCTGTTGTTGCAGGCTAGTTTTAGAACTGAGACCAGCATTTTGCACAGTTTAACTACTGTGCATTGTATAAAATGTGCACTCAAATGTGTGTATAAAACTTACACAATAATATTAAGTCTTTTCCCACAAGCAGTTGAGATGAAAGTCACCAAAGGCAGAGAGAAATTTCTCAGCAAGACCTTCACTAAACAAGAATTTACAGTCCTTTAAAGTGTTCGGAAAAAATACACACTACCACAGTTGAATTCAGCATGCTCAACATAACCCGTCTGAATAGGAGCAGCCATTGCCTCTGGTGGTCAGCGATAAAATTTCACCTCTTTTTCCTATGACATTCGCACAAAATTACAACTACACAGCATAGGGGAATGTACTATTTGGCACTGACTATAACAGCTTCTGTTTGATAACAGTAGAGCAGTTTGAGTTGAATGATTCTGAATTTGTGAATTATTTTTATGTTTTAAGGAAGTTCTCACATCTGAATATAACATAAGGACAAAATATAACAGATCTGTTACACTGAGGGGAAAACCGACTATCACTGAAATGAAACATAACATTCTAAATATTTGCCAGAGTAAAAGATTATGCCTAACAAAAAAACACCATTGGAGAAAGGAGAGGGGGAAATCTCTAACATCCAGTCCCTGGCTTTGGTTGGGTGAGTTAATGAGAACTTAATCCAAAACGGTCCATTAGCGCAAAAATAATGAGATTTTGTCTATCATATATAAATATCAAATTAGTACATTTTAGATATCTATTAAACCAATAAGTTTGGGCATGTGTGACTAATAAAAGCTTACATGTCTAACTTGGAAATTAACTTACTGACCTCAGCAGTAGCTGCTCAGATACAATGCTTTAAAAAAATCAACCTCTTCTCCATTTCAGTTGCTTTACAAATTCTCTACGACACCAAAGGTACACTAGCAAACACAAGCTTCAGGGAAGAAACTAGACTTAAAATTATCTAAATTAGTTCAGTGCTGTTTTAAGCAATCAATGAGCATAATAAAGCACTTAGAGGTGCCACATAGCATAAGAAAAGTGAAAACTCCTAAGTCGTCTTTTCAGAGAGCACCAGAAAACCTATGCACTAGGAGGGTAATCCCATTTACAGGGGAGATATTTCAGGATACTATTTCAAGTTAATCTATGTATTGATGGATAAATTTTTTTATTATTTCAAACATTTTCCTTAACAGATCTACAAAATCCCTTATACATTGAACACGGCTGCAGCAATCCAGTACTATGTGACACAAGAACATACTTCTTTACAAGCAGAAGAATCATAGCTACAGGAAAGAAAAATGGGAACAAAAAGACCACTCAAGTATGGCTATTTTACACCTTTCAGAATATAACAGCAGCAGTTATTTCTGATTTCTGAAGGGCTGGTTCTGGGAGTGAAGAAAAGCATGTGTCTCTGCTTTGCCTGCACCACACACCCCAGTCCTAGGCTCTTGCTGATTCTTGTTCAAACACCCCTTTAAGTCAATACCTGTGCATTTAAAATTTTAATTCTCTATCCCTTAAGGCACTTTGGCAAATTACTCATAGTGCCACAATGACAGATACAACAAATTGGAACATTTCCATGAGTATTCCTAACGTACCCTGATCCCACTGAAATCAATAGATATTTTGATTGGCTTAAATGCTTTGATGAAAGTAGAAGAGGTATGAAACATTAAAACCTCACTCACTGTAGAACTGAATTACTGAGCTGACAAATATGCAGGGCTGGAAAATATGACTTCTTAAAACCAGAATTTAGTCATACTTAGAAGCTCTGATGCCACATGTCACAGTTCACTCATGTTCCTCAAAAAATCGTGCTATTTATTTAAAAGAAAGCTCCACCTTTAATTTCTTGTAAGAATATTTTATTCAGATGTAATGCTGTGAAAAGAGTAAAATAAGATTTATAGGCAATGGAATACATTTGCTTGTATCTATTTCATGCTGAATTAAATATTTGTAAACCAAATACTAAAGTGAATGCATGTCAGCAGAAATGAAACTGAGCAGCAAACTGTGTTTTGCAAATCATAACAGCTTCATTCTGACATGGCTGTGATATAAGCATTTCAAGAACATAGTGCTGAAAAATAGAAATTTCTGGTTTTACACACTTGAAGGCATGCCTAAATTCTAAAGAAAAAAAAAATCTTCAAAATATCCCCTTTAAGTTATAGGCAGTAGAAGGGCAAATGAGTGAGAACATGCATGTCAGTACAGGCTTTGCATAAGTATTTGAGATGACTTCATCATGTACCGTCTTAAGTCACAGCAGATAGTATCCAGTGGTTCCTGTAGAGGTTAAAAGTTTAAAATAATGAATATTTAGAGCTATATTATTATAGAAAGCATTACTTAAGAAGATATAAAAGACTAACAGAGCAAAGGAAAGGATTTATAATATGCAGGACAGAATTAAGTCAAGTATATAGCAAATTTCAACTGGCAGGTACTCTGTTCAAACATGGAAATTGACAGTAAAAAGGACTGGTATAGGAAAACATCAGAACACAATTTCTTCTTTGCAGTGGATTCTTATTTTCCATTCATCAGTTAGACATTCCTGATTCCAGCATCAACAACATTCACTCATTTCCCTTCCCCACTAAAACAATAGCTTAGTACCTGTCTCAAAGCTTCCATCTCTTCACTGGCCACTCGCTTCTCAGAAGAAGTGTTCTTCAGCTTGGACTCGGCAAGCTCCAGTTCTGTTTGAAGCTTATCTACCTCTTTGATTACTTGATCTCTCTCACTCATTATGAGGCGGTACTCATTGAAAACTGAATCCCTTTCTTCCTTGTATTTTTCTGCATCCTTGGCTGCTTTCAGCTGCATTGTTTTGAACCTTGTCACCTCTGACTGTAATCGCTCCATCTCTCTCTGCAACTCTTTGTTCTGTGCTGTGGCATTGCTTAGTTCCTGCTGTACTGATTCAAACCTGAAAACAAGCAGAAACACTAGTAAGACACTTGTTACTCGTTTTCATACATTAAGGATTAGGCTGGGTAACCAAATGTATCCATGGGTAAAACATAACCACAGAGGACTTGTTAGAAAATGTATTCTTTGTGCTGCAAAATAACCACTGCGTGAGGAATGTTAGTGAACCTTAAGGAATATTACAGAACCTCTTTAAGGACTGAACCATAACAATTATAAGAAACCACTTACGAATGTGGAGAAAAACATTTTTGGCTTTGGCCTGTGGGAGTTGTGTATCACCCCTAACAGTCAATGAAAACATTCTTAACACACCCGTGGATGCTCTCTGCAGTCCTTGTGTGTGCTGATGCCCTTCCTACCCCATATGGTTAACTTTGTAGGCTTGGTATCAAGGAGCAGAGAGGGGGGTAAGTGTCCTTTGAGTGTCTGTGCCCTTCTATTTTAACACGTGTGCTGCTTGTAGCACCACCTTCTCAGTGAAGCAAGACTCCCAAACACCTGCAGCCAGAGAACTCTGCTGCCAGCCCAAAGCCCTCACAGATGCCCACAGTCTGCAACTCTAATATCATGAGAAGTTAACTTAGACTTGAGATGACCTTAATTTGCAAAACACCTTTAGAAATTATATTCCCTTACTGATTTGCTTTTAGTATTTAAATAAGGAGCTATATATACAGGCTTGCCCTGAGTTGAAGAATTTGTTTGGAACAAAGTCTGAGGTTTAACAAAATTCTAGTTATATTTGACTCCTGTATCTACAACTATCTAACAATAAACATAGGTTGAAAAGCAGAGTATCCTTTTCTTACACAAACTAAACAATGGTTAAAATTCCTCATACAATTCCAAAACTGTAAATGGGAAACTCTTTTCTTAAGAAAATGCACTATTTCTCCAAATTAGCATCTCCATCACACATTCTAGAACCTTCCAGAAAATTTTATATAAATACACATGCTTATGCATCACAGCAAGATTACATACACTAGAGAAAAATTTTAGAAAAAAGATTAGAAAGGTATTTGTGATTCAGGCACAATGGAAATAAGATGCTACATTAGAATTGGTAAGTCAAAGGTATGAAAATTCAGTTATACCTCCTAAGAGAGGATGAATATTGCTGCTGGAAATGAATTGCTGTGTCCCTTTGCTTCATGAGCATGTCAATCTGTTTCTGAAGACGTCTATTCTCCTCCTCAGCCTGTTCCAGGCGGCTCAGATCTGTGTTGTGACTCGCGATCTTCTCGTTGTACCGTTTCCTCAGGGCATCGTAGTCCTTCTTCACTCCCTCCAGCTTGTCCATGGCTGTATCGTAAAGTTTATTCAGTATCTCTGATGATCCATTTTGCTTCATAACCTTAAAAAAATGCCAGAAACTCTATCAATAACCTTTACTGTTAATCAGTTCAAGAAATTTGATTTAAAATACATACATAAGAAACAAAATTAGAACAAAAATATATTAACCAATTTTAGTAATCATTCTTTTTAATGATTAAGAAAAGAATGAGCTTCTTGTAAGTGCCACTGTTACTCTAAGCATTATTACCTCTGCTTTCTGTTGAGTTAAAAGTCTGCTTTATCACAAGGGCACAAGTGTATGAAAATCTCTCTTAAGGCAATTGTTATGAACACCTATTAAACCCATGTTGTTTTTGAAGTACTTGTAGTTTTAACAAGAGGTAATCACTACTTGATCACCAAGATGAGAGTAGTAATTTAGGAGATGCCCACGAGGTGGCATTCACGATAGGTTGCCTGTATCCTCTGAACGAATTAAATAATTAAAAGCGTAATGAGAATAAAATCTACCCAAAATATGTTATACACTCGGGCATATTATTTTAATATTCATACAATATTTCATCTGAGAACTTCCCACAGAGGTTTGTGTTTCAAAAAGCATACATAAAAGATGAACAGGAAGAGAAAAATCCATTTAAACATGAATAAAGCCTGACCTGAATCTTCATTTTAAATTAATTTACATCAATGTAGGAATCTTGCTGTAAATTGCAACACTGATGATACATGACCAGCAACAACATAAGTCCTAATGAGTGTAAGCAAATCTAGTCCTTGTTCACTCTCAAAAGGCAAAAAATATGCCTGAAATAAAGCAGCATGCACTTTTTTTTTTTTTTTTAATGCTCCTTTTTTCTGGTTTTGTCTTTTAAATTGAAATCTGGCCCTGATGGAGCAGTGGGATGAAACAGGAATGCTCTATATAGAGAGGTGCCTGGAATTATATAATACTAACATTAGTCTACAGAGGTATGTCCCTAACTATCTGAAAACAAAAAAGTATTAAAGAACTAGAAGGAAGACAGAAGAAAATATGAGCGCTATAAAAATTTGAAACCCAACACGCAGCAGCTATCCTGCACAAATTGGCTCCTCATCTTTTGTGTCTTATATTAGAGTAAGGACCAGTTCCTGAACACGGAGGAACCTGGATGCCTGCAGACCAGAAGGGAAGGAAGAGGTAAAGGTTAACAACTGTCACTGGTAATAAACCACTTTGCTACACGGGCAAGGTAACAGAACAGAAACAAAAGCTCTGTAGCCTGACACCGGTCTCCTTTAACTAACCAGGATATATAAAAGGGGCCCTGGAACAAGACTGCACTTGGGCTATTTCCACACACATCCAAATCCTCAATGGATTCAGCAGCACAACCCGCACAGAGCTGGACACACGATTAGCCAGCATGCTCACTGAACCATTTCAGATAAGCTGAACACATGGTAAACTGTAGGCATACGTAAAATGCAAATACATAGATTTAAACACGCTCAAGAAAGCCATTTTCCTGAAGACTACTTCTCAAATGAGATCAACAACAGCTTTGAGAACAAATTATTTAGGAATTCAAACAAACCACTTTTCACTGTCTAAAGCATACATAGAATGCATTTATGTTGAAAACACACTAAATAATTAAAGAAGGATTAATACAGATGAAATTTGATGGAATTCAGTATAAACTTGCTAACACAGACCTGCCAGAGGAAGATGGACACACCAGTGCAATAAACATCTCCCATTCGAAACCCCAGTAAAAGAAAGTAAATAGTCCCAGCTGGCCCAAGGAACACAGCCATGGCAACATGAAACTCCATATGTGAGCAGCAGAAACTTAAGCTGGTCAGCTGCTACACAGCAAATCCATGACAATCCCACACAAAGAGTAATTTGATCAAAAGCTTTTGCTCTCTGAGGCCACCAAGATGTATTTTGTTATGGCCTGACAATGAAACAACACGTCAGAGGGATCAACAGAGAGTTAGACTAATTCATACGAGAAATTACAGGGACAAGATAAGACTTTTGGCACCCCTTCAAGACACCATGAATCACTCTGACAAGCTGAGAAATGGAGTTAGACGATTTTCCCACTAAGAGTCACATACATCATTTTCTTTAAAGGTTTAATCATGATGTTGACATAAGACTGGATTTCTTTAAATCAATCCTGACAATGATACATCAGCCTCCTTCTGTGCTTCCAGATAATTCCAAGCTTCAGGACAGAATAGCAAAATAGAATAGCCTTCTCTCAGAGGTTTTTGCATCCCTGTTTTGCAGACTGGGAAACTGAGGCACAGACCAATTAAGCTATTTGCCCAGGCTGACACAGTAAATAATTTCTGCTATCTTCTGAACCAAGTCACTAAGCAGTTTCACACCAGAACTCAAAAGACAGTGATAGAAAAATGGATAAAAAGGAAGAACCAATCTTCACTCCTCTTTGCACCAGCTTCAAGCACCTCCTAAAGTACCATTCAGCACATCCAGCTTGCTTTGACCTTTGCCCCTCCTGCCCTAGCAAATAATTATTTTGGCTTGCATAGATTTTGCTTCTGAAGCCTAATGTTTGACTTGCAAGTGTGCCCTGTGAATCAGCCTACACGCAGTGAACCCAGATACTCTGTTTAACCATTCCGCATGTTACTGTAACAAGTCCTATTAAATGAACACACTTTTTCCTAGGTGAACAGTGGACCTGATACAAACAGTTGCTCCTTAGCATTACTCTTTTTTAAATTTTCAGAATATGTAAACAACACTGACCTGGAGACAGCCTGTGATACCAAGTTCTGAAAGAGTTCCAACCCTTCCAGTCCTGAAAATTTTGTCTCTTTTTGTTTCAAGTTCAAAAACATTAATCAACCTTTTGTGATTCTTCCCAAAAAAAAATCAACAACAAACATTGAATGCAAGTTTAAAGTAAGCCCTGTCCCATAAAATACCCTAGGAAAACAGTCATCTTTTTAATCACTTTGCACTTTAAGTTAGATTTCTGATGCCTTTCTACCCAATTTAAAAAAATATCATGCCAATACCATCTTCATGTACGCTTTTTCATCTCTGCATTTAAATACTCTTTATTCTTTTTTTTCCAGCTAGACAAAGAAAATCAATTAGTAATCAAGATGTCATTGTCTCCCCTAACACTGTACAAGGTAAGGAGGCTGTTTGGGACCCAGTAAGACGCTCAAGGCAGCAACGCCCATTCTCATTTCTCCAGGAAAGGAAGAAGCCAGGATCTCTTCCAGCACACACACTCCAGGCCGTGGCTCACCTGCTGCTGCTGGCTGCGCAGGTCTGTTATCTCCTTCTGATCCTCATCGTGGAGCCTCTTCATCTCCTCACAGGACTGCTGCAGGTGGTTGTGCTCCCTCACTAGCTGTGTGTTCTTCCTCTTCAGGGTATCCATGTCCTCCTTCAGCTGGGACTGGTCGCTCAGCAGCCGACTGTGCAATGTGCTGTCAGGGCACACAAAAAACACTCTTAGAGGCCAACTTTCAAGGACAAAGTCCTGGAGTAATTAATTTCAAGCATGAGTTTCCTACCAAGAAAGCAGGTCAAACTAACTCAATTCTGCATATTTGTGTATTCCAAGCACCAGGAAAAAAAACAAAACCAGAAACAAACAGGGATTTAAGTGTGAAAATACACGGACATACATGGCACCCTTAAACCTCATCAGAAGAGATGATGGATTTACACCGCCTGTCAATGTCATTTCATAAGCCATTAAAAGCAGGCAGACAAACATAAATAGCATAATATGATGATTCTTAAGATAACAGCCATTATCCCACCAATCATTTCCACTTTCTCTTGAGCTCTTCAGCTGAGCAGTAGCTAAACAAAACACAGATGAAAATGACAAAAATCTTCTTCTGCGCTACTGTTTTAAAAACAAAAATACCACCAAACTATCAAAAAAATTCCACAAGCAAGAAAACCACACTATGTATGTTTCAACTACACTCACGATAAAAATTTCCTCCAAAGTTCATTATACCAGCTATAATTATTGAAAGAAATACACTCTCACTTAAACAACTGAGAGCCACCCAAGGAGGCTATAATTCAGATTGAAATTCAAGCTACAAGCCTAAAATTAGACTAAAGCAATGCTGAAAAAGAGCAGATAAGTCAACTGAATGTATTTTACTACTACAGATCAGAAATTAAGTTTTGGATACTGACAAGTATTTCTATTGTTGAAACAGAACGATTCTACTTAAACTCTCATACTTGCTGGTAAATATTTAAATATGTATTTATATATTAAAATTCGTGTTCTAAGTTATGTTGTATTTCTTCCTTATGAAGCGAAATACCAACAAAACTGCACAGCATGACCAAAGCATTAAAAATTTCCTTAAAATTAGAACAACCTGTTAAAAAAAAAAGCATTTTCACAAATTATATTCCGATAATTAAACATATGTAATCTTTACATGAAGGTTACTAATCTGCTGTCATTCAGATTTCAGTGCAAATGATAAAGTCTTTAGAAGGCAAACTTTTTTTTTTTAAAAGAACACAGGGTTTTAACAACTACTGCAGGAGAAAATAACAGTTGAATTAAATCTGTGTTAAAACTTACACAGATCGTCATAAGAGCTATCACAATCTATTAAAACAGAGTAAGAAATTCCATTCTCTTGAATTATATTCTGCTCTCTAGCCTGATAGTAAAACTGTTAGATTGCAACTTCAAATCAGTAATCAGGCTTTCTTTTTTGATTCCATGAACACACTGGGGACTTCTATCTCTAATCCCTAAAAGTAAAACCGGCAGTCCATACTTGATCATTTCAAATGGGCCAGAAATGTTTTATCTGATGCAAGCATCCATCTTGCAATTTAAGTGGAAAAACAGCATTAAAAAATTACTTAATTACCACATTGTAATACTATTTCATCTAGCACAGACTGGTAAACTCTTGTCTTGTACAGCTTTACTAATACTTACTGATAAAAATCTGCCTCTTTTGCTGCTTCTTCACACCTTTTCAGTGTCTTGGTGTGCTGGTTCTGCAGAGACTGTAGGTCTGACATGGCCTTCATACACTGAATCTTCAGCCTTTCATAATCATGATTTGGTTTTGGACTAGGCCTAGTATGGAAAAAGAATATGGGGTCAAACATCAGGTACTAAAGTGAATGGAAAGCCTGGGAAATTATTATCCAATTAAAAAATGCTATCGCACAACTGTTGGTATTTAGGTTATAATATGTGTTAATTTAAATACAGACCAGTTCCCTTTAAAATGCAGCCACTAATAAAAAGTCACCGACTTGAACTTATATCAGTTTTATATTGTGATGTAACATCTAATAATGGGATGATTCTGTCTAATTATCACTAACATGGCCAAAAATAGTACTGAACCTGCATGTCCCTCTCTTCTGAGCAGCAACACTACCAAAGAACAGAACTTCCATTGATACAAGAACGAGTCCATCACAGCACACTTGGCTTTTCTGGGCCACCACATTCAGCCTGCAGTGACAAAGCACAGATCTGCAGCGAGGGTAGGGCTGGAAGAGGCTGCCCAAGTCAGCTGGGTGTGCATGGAGACCTGGGCTAAACAAAGCTTCTCATAGACAGCAGCTGGAGGAACTCCCTAGGAAAAACAGGCTTAGAGAGAAAGACTTCCAATGGGATATCAAACACACACATCTGTACCGGCAGAGCTTGACCTGTTTGACCAAGTAATTGTGCTGAATTACACACCTGTTTGTGTGCTACCATATTCTTTTAAGCTACTATAAATAATGAGAAAACATGTCAGAATTGACACCATATTTCCATAAGATAATTATTCGAACAAAATTTGGGTTATTAGAAATATCCAACAAACATTTTTCAGTAAACTGAACAAAATAAAGCCCAAATCAGTCAAAATAAATTTTTTACTCAAATTTCTTTTGGACGACTGGGAGAAAAATTTCCTAAAATAATCTACATGGTCAAGCAATTGACAGCACAGATTATGTCTAGAATGTACGGTACTTGTACATGATACCTTTTTTTGTAGATTAGAATTAAATAGATTTGTATTTCATGCTACAAAGTAAATTAGCAGGATTATGTCTTGTTGCTTTGTAGCTTCTTCAAGAGACTCCAAATTGAACTGTTCCTTCTCTGTACAGTCACAGGATTTTTTTGCACCATTGAATTTTCTAGTTTCAAAATGATGCTTCTGACATCTGTCCCTGTATCATCTCCTGAGTCTTTTCTAAGCCCACAGGCAATGAGAATAAAAACCAAGCAAACCATCAAAAGAGGAGACTAATGCCTCCAAAAGAAAACAACTGCTTTGTGATTTAACTCTGCTTGCTCTTATATCACATTTGCTCCATTGCTGCACAGATCACTCTTCCTCCCTCAAACCCCCCCAAATGGCTTCTCTGTAAGCACAGCCTGAAAAGCAATCAGAATTTTCTTTGCTTCATACAAAAAACAGCAACATGGATTCTGGAACTGAAATGCAGCTGGCAATTGGATCAAAATGAAAATGGTTTTGCACTACTGAAGTGGTAACAGTTGTTAAAAAAATAATAATAAAAAACCAAAACTTAAAAAAAGAAATGCCAGTCACATCTGGTTCACAGATTTTCTGGGGGTGTGTGTACGATATAAGGTACTTTTTGGCAACTCAGTTGCATCTGGGTTGCTGAATAGTGAGGCCTTCAATTGTAATTCCTCCTTTGCTTCTTTCTCAAGAGAAGTGCTTCTGGGGAAAAATAAAACAAAAACTCCTTCCTCGATTAATAAACTTTACCAACAATTAAAATACAAAATCATGTAAAGAAACCAAATGTTCAAGTCATGCCTACAGGGGTGTCTTTTACAGTACTTTTAAATTCCTTCTTGCAGGGTATCAAAAGCAGTATGTTACTCACACAGTATTACGGACATCCCTGCAACTAGTGAAGGGTTATTCTTTTAAAATATAGACGTAGTTAGCATAAGTTAAACTTAATTTGAAATGTTTACACCCTTGACAGAATCACTAAAACCCAAGTTATTGATTTAAATTAGACCTTAGGGTGAAATTATTGAAAGTAGATACCATCTGTCCACCATACTCTTAAATGACAGCATTAATTGGAGTACAGTTTAACTCTCAGCTGTAACATTAAGCTTACTAAGACCTATTAACAGATGTTCATATTAAACTATTAGGCCAGTCTGAAAGCTATGGTGAAACTTGTTCTACAAGTCTAAAACCCATCACATATGTTTCATATATGCTGAAGTAACACTGACATTATTCTCTGTTACAACAACCAAACAAACAAAACCCCACAACCAAAACCAACCAACCAACCCCCAAACCAACATTAAAAAACCGAACAAACCACCTATAAACATATGGAAACCATGTAGGTAACTACACAAGTTAGCCAACCTACACAGTGAGGAAGGACCAACAATGCCACCAATAACATTCTGCATTCCACATCATATACACGAAATAAAAGCCATATGGATATCCTAGGTCATATGTTCCACACTGCTGTTCCAAGGCTTTATGTCTCAGTAAGAAAAACAGGAATAAGAGAAGAAGGAATATTGATCAGAAGTCAAAAATCAAAACTGTTGCAAGACAACAGTGCATTCAACTGCATGTAGTGGCTGACTTGTTTAAGCAAGACCACCACAGTTTTATGCTAAAATGCCCCAGAAAATATCAAAAATTACAATTTCAATAAAGGAGAAGTATCAGTTACTACTTTGAAAGCACTTGTTCAAACATTAACAAAATTTAAAATGCCAGTGTCAAAGGCCCAACTGTTTTTTCTGATATTTGTACAAGAACTTCAAAAATCCTTCATGCTATAGTGGAATTACCCTGGTCATAAAATAAGGCCACAGTGACACTGATTTTTACATATATCTGATGCTCACATAAAAGCTAATGCCACCCACAGGTCCAATTTTGTGGACAATCTGACCTAACACCTTCTAAGGAGTTATCATTTACTATTGTAACTACAACAACTATTATAAATTACACATAAAACAGTCTCTTATGAAAGACAATTTTCAGGGAGTTTATTTGTGTTGTGGTTCTCTTCTACTGTTACTATTATGTGAGTAATAACAGCAGGTTTAAGTCTATAAAGTGCAACTTGAGCATGCTAGATTACTTGGTCAAATCTTCACCTACTCTCCAGCACACATACAGTCACTGTCAATCCACAGGCACAGCATGAGCAATCCTACTCCTGTCCAGCAGGATGGCACATGCTGATCTGATTCAGCACATCACAATCCACTGCTGTGGCTCCTCTGCCACTGCTCTAGACTTAGTCAACATTTGCTTTGGAAAACAGCTCTGTTTTGCAACCTCCTCAGCCAGCACAGTCCAGCACAGCCAGCATAGACTGCAAATGTGCTGTGAGCTATTGTGAAGCATCCAAGGTGACGTGCCAAGGTCTGCCTCTGCACCACCTGTGTTTGGTACAGCCATAGTTACAGCAGCACACACAGCCAGGAAAATAAAGCCAGGGTAGTAAAAGTCACCACCCACATCATCATCTCTTAGCTTTCACACTTCAGTATTAACAGTTTACCAAGTCTGGGCTTTGATTCCTGGAGGGATGAAGATTAGTTTTATAAGAGGAAAGAATTCAAAAAGTAAAACAAATACCAGTAAGATTTCAAAAAACATAAATGTGTATGCAAATGGGGGCAGTAGTTGCTTTTACACTGAAGGAAAAGAATGTCAACTAATAATCTTCATTCATTTCCCACTCTTGAAATATTTAATTGTTTGGAAGCCAGCATTCTCCATCTAATAGATACTGTCCAGGGACTGCCCAAATACAAGGTTTACTTTGATGGGTTGTTCGGGAAGCTGTAAACATTCTTGTTTTATACAACATACAAATCCTACACTGAAAGCAAAGGATTGATTTGAGAAAGAGAAAACTAGGGCAGGGTAGAGGACAGCTCATCAGAACTTTATTAATAGCATCCTGGATTATGCAGAAGATTATTGTGAGCTATAAAATCCTCTATGCCTAAGCTCTAGTAACTTCAGAGAAGAAATCCTTCTATTTAACTAACTGGAAGCTGAGCAGAAGATGCTGACTTTTGACAATCTTTTTCTTTCCCATCCCCACAATGCTTTGAGATGGTTAAAGAGAACGTGATGCTCTTAAAGGAGCCCTCAGAACTCAAGGAGGGAGGAAGAGGGCATTAAGATGAGAAGTTACAGAGTTTATAAAATCTCCAGATTCTCTCAATGCCAGTTCACTGGTTCTCATACAGACAAAAAATTTAATTAACCACCTGACCACATACACACACAGCTGATTAAGTAACAAACAACAACAACATTAAAATTCAGAAAAGGCACACATGAAGGCAACACCTCCCAGAAAATCTGTTCTTTGCTCTTATTTCAGATTCAGTGACACAAAATTTTTTTCCAAGGCTCTATACATGTAGAGGCAAAAAGTGCTCAGTGTATGCAGACACAGTTAAACACTATCAGATCTTTAACCCTTCAAAATAAACTAATTCTAGTGCCTACGCAGTAAAACCCTTATTATTTATAATTAACTCATATTTGGACTATTGTCTTCCTCATAGCATGTCAGCCCCCAAATTAGAATGAGCTTGACAAGCCTGCTGGCTGTTAAATGACTTAAAAAGCATGTTCAGTGGAGGAGAATTCCTTATTCTTAACATATTTCTGCTACAAGTTCCCCAACGTATGTATACCAGAAAGCTGATCTTCTAAAAAACACTTACTTCACTCAGCAGAAATCCAAACCTCTCTCTTTGCAGAAGCATAGAAATAGCTGAGATTTTTTTCCTCTCCTCATTTTTGTTCTCCAGCCAAGTATTCTGAGCTATTTCCCTTTCTTCTCTCTTGTTTTCAAAACACCAAATACTTAATCCACTGTCTTCTTTCTCTTCCTACAACAAAGCCCATGAAGCCTAAGGAACTTCTTTGCTTTCTTTTCTCAACACAGATGAAACCTTCTCCCCTCAGTCCCACAGAAAAACTGCTGGACAAAGTGGGATAGGCACTCAACAGGAAGCTCTGAAACACAGATGTAGCCACTTCACCAGGATGCAAGTAGGTTATAAGCAACATGTATACATTGCAAGCTCCTTAATGCTTCCCAGGCAAGCAGGTGTCAAGGCACTTGAAAACACTACTAAAGACTAAATGAAAATGCTACATTTCCTTTTCGTTTACCTGCAGTCATCGAAGGTTGACCCAGGAGATGAAAGTGCAAGCTGCTTGCGCAGCTCATCCCTCTCTCGAGTCACCTGACGGAGCTGATATAAAATAGTCTCCAGCTTCTCACTCATTTGTCTCGTGTCTATCACGGGTGGTGGAGATGATGCTTTACCAGTAGTACCTGATGAAGAGAGAAATACTTGGCAGTGAGCAAATGCCTCAAAAGAACAATACAGCTTCACTAAAGAAGTGAACACTAATGTTAAAAAATCCTATATTTCTGTCTGCAAAATCCTGTTCAAAAATGAAGCAATTCATATAAGTTTTCATCAGTGAGTTGAAAGAAGAATAACTCCAGTCAGATCCCATGCTAGCAGAAAGGCCCTGCGTTGCAAGTTCAGTTTGCATGGGTAGGTTCCTTGCTTACTCAGGAACTTAGAAGCAGCTTAAAAGGCAAGGCAAGTTAGCAGTAATAATTGTAAAGACCTCAGAAACTGACATACTGACAGAAGTCATAGGCATAAAAGTTATTTAAAATAAAGAAAAATGCTCATGCTTTAAAAAAAACCCAACACACCAGTAAAATTCACCCACATCAACTTATTCCAGAGATAGCAAAGAAACTGCCACAGGACAGGGGCTCTTTTCCTCTTCCTTTTTCTAGCAGCACAGAAATATCATTCTGCCATGGGCTACAGAAAACATTTACTTTTAATGCAATTCTATGCTTTCATATGTCACAATTTCTCAGTCTAGTACGTGATGTTGTGGATTTCACTTAACAACAAATCATGAAAACTGGGCTTCATTTTTAACAACACTGGCTAACACAAGCACATTACAATCACTGCAACTGGACTACACATCATATTTCCTCTAAGGGGCAGTCATACTTTAAAGTGTTTTGTGGGACTTTTTAGTTCTCAGCTTTCCTAATATCAGAGCTGAACAATGATGGCTACTGTCCTCTCAGACAACTGTGAGAGCACAAGGTTGTCTCCTTCCCAAGAGAAGAGAGTCTGGTATATCACTTCCTAACAACTGCTGACAAGTAATTCAATCCTAATTTTAGCTCTGCTCACTTAAAATTAAGTCGTAAATGTAGTTTTGCTCATGTGTCTCTCAGACACATGAGAGCAGACTCAAAGATACAGGTCACAGATATGAAAGTTAAAGGCTTAACACATATACAGGTGATGATTTTCTACCCGAAAGAGAAATTTTAGAAATAATTTGCAAAATTATACATCTGAAACAAGTTGCTGACATATGTATTAACTTGTTATGATGTACCTAACAAGTTATGTATTATGCCTTTTTCTAGTTAATTAATTAATTTAGTTAATTAAGCAGCAACAGAATAGGAAAACAATCCTCTTCACTCATTGTCTTCTCAAAGAAAGAAACTCAAAATTATTTCACTGGATCAAATGCTAATGAATTGCAAGGACTGGCTTTTTATCCCTAAACCCAGTTCATGAAGGTATTGCAGAAGGTAAAAATCCTCGCCAACTTTCCAGTAAAACTACCTGTGCTTTGAAGTTCCCATACCAAAATAACTGCAGTGTCAGGACTATCATATGTACAGCATCTACAATAAGAGGATCCCTGGTTTTATACCTCCAGCTGCTACTGTAATGAGAATTTATGAGCACAGACTGTTCTTTTTAATCTATCGCCTAATAATGTATGCAAACGCTCTTAATAGCAAACTGAAGAAATAGAAAATAGCAGGAAGCTCATGCATTCTGGAAAAAGACTGAATCACTCTCAATTCTCAAGAATTCTCAATGCAGGCTGCTTTTCTTACTACTTTGTTTCACTTCTGCATCCAGACAAAGCCCCTTCATCCATAAGGACTAAGGATTTCACACTTCCAAAATGGAGTTATCCTTTCTTTTAGATGAGAAATATTCTATGTATTTTTATGGCAAGAAACCAGTGATAATACACAATGATACAGGGGATATAGAGAATAAAAGGAAATAACTAAGTAGATACAAAAAGTCAGAACATGTATTCATTTGAAGCAGTTTGGACACATCAGTGAAGAAGGAATTTCATAAACAAACTAAAAGGTAAAGGCAGACAAATCAAATTCAGGTACTGAGAAGCTGCATGGTCTTTGATAAATTCAGTGTCAACCTGCACATCATCTCATTTGAGCTGACACACCAGAGGATGTGTAACATGGAAAAAATCCCCTTCTCATCCTTACAGAGAGGTTCAAAAGCTTATGTCATCCTAGGGCTGTTTGCAAGCCAAACAGATGAACAGGATGCAAGAGGTCAAGAGGAAGGAGGAAATGAATCAGGAAGGCTGCTGTGCTTCACATGGACAAAAGGGCACTGGATGAACAATGTCCATCACCACTATCAGTGCTAACCCAGCAGCAGTCCCATGGACAATGTCTGCTACACAAGACCTAGACAGGCACCCAACGGCTGCCCTGGGGATCTTTAAGCACAATAGAAGCAGGCCAGAGATCTACCTCTGTTCCTCAGCCTACCCTGACAGCTTTAACAGCATCCAAGTGACAATCTTCTTCAGGCAAGAACATTTGTGCACAGTCCCAAAACTGTGCCAAGAAAGAAAAGTCTGCTTTAAATAAAGACGGGCTAATTAGCCTTAGGAAAAAAGCTTTTTTCATTATTGTGAAACCATTTGTCTTAGTAGCAAAAGGGGTTATTTTTCATTAACTTGTCAATTTTTACAAGTAGATCAACAGATACTCTCATCACTAATGCAATGATACTTTTGACACATAATATCAGCCACAAGATGTACACCTGTTAAGTGCTACAAAAACACAGATCAATATAATCCAGTTCTTCCCACTCCTATCCTTACAAGACGACTCAAAATTTACCTCCGCTTCATTTCCTAACAGGCTTCCATTTTCAATAGTTCTACAAAAGGTCTTATAAAGCTTAAATCAGATTACTGAATGCTTAAAAAATAAACACACACATTCAGTAAAATCCTTTTTCACCAGAAAAATTCCAGTCTTGGTTTCTTTTAAAGGAGCTTTTATAGCAAAACGCTAAAATCCTTTTATTGCATCTGACATCTTGATGCAGCAGAAGGAGAGTGACCTGTGCTTCCAGCTTCATATTCTTTTTCCATCTGACTGCATATTTTACACAAAAGTACTTCCTTTTTGTACTTCAACCAGCCACACGGATCTTAAAATGCACAAGGCTGCAGGCTAAATCTCCATTATCCAAATTATGCCACCTTTCAGTAACTCGCCTCCTTTCTCAGACAACCTGGATTTCTGAACAGCCATTTGCCGCATGTCCTGCCAAGTGTAAATCATTCATCTGCTTTGATAAGCCTCACAACTCATTCCTGACACAAGCTGCACTTGGGTTCTGAGGACTCGACTGCCTGGAAGTCACTCCCTGGCCAGTCTCCAGGTGAGCAGCACTCACCAAGTCCTGGAGCAGCTGACAGCAGGGATGTGTGGTGTGGAGAGAACGCACTTTACCCACAGTGCAGTACAGTCAGTAAGTCCTGAACGTGCACTGACTTCATCCAAAGTGAGATTTTGCAGGATTTCCATCATCATAGGTTGTATAAAAGAAAAGCCTTAAAAACAGAAACTGGAGCAATTGTATCTTCCCCATTATAGCCCAAATGCTGGAATTCACAGAAACCACAAAGGTCCATTACTGTAGCACATACTGAATAAAATTCTTGATGATTACTCAACAATGACTGAAGAGGTATGTCCACACATAAACTACTGTTTAAGACGTTAACTTCTTACGTGGGGAAGGGGTAGCATATTTTTGAAGAATAACAGAACATTTTAACAGAAACAGGGCTGGAAAACTTATTAACCTGACCAAAATCTACCATAATGCCAAATGAATATAATGTTGAGATAAGAAAATGGGTACCAATGCATAAACAGCCAATTTTACGAAACATCATCAACATATTTTGAGTTATAATAAATTTCTTGGCCTTTAAGAAATAAACTTGTATGGCAGATTCAACTAATTCAGAAGGCAATCTGTCACAAGCTAACAGAATGCCTTAATTTTACAATGATTTTTCTTAAATAATCATAAATGTATGCTCCTTCTTGCTTGAAAACAAACAGGAGACTACTCATTGTACAGTCAAGCCTTTTCCATTGTTTTCTTTCATAAAAAAGAAAATGAACAGAGATAATCAGGATATTATTTCTTCATGGTCTCGTAAATCATGACAGAAAATGCTAAAAAGTACTTGCAAGATGTATTGCAAAGCATGATCAACGGGGTTTCTCCCCGAGCTAGGGAAGGCATCGAGAGCAAAGACTTATGCCTGATGTAGGAAAACGCATTCTAAAATATTTACTTTCTTTCAATAATTTATGAGCACTACAAGAGGGTTACATTCTAAATTACATTCTAGTTATCATTTAGATACATTTCTTCAGATGTATCTTTTGAAGTGATCACGGAACAGCAGAGAGCACAGAACAGAACTGCAAGGAGGTGAAATAAAACATCAGGAAAAACAAGCAGCAGTACATTGAGGAAAGAAAAATGAAAGGTAGAATAATGAACTGTAGAAACAGTTTCATCTGATGGACAGAAAACCTAATAGATTATGAAAGCAGTGACAATCATGTAACATGCAAGGACAAAAGGATGGGTAGCATTTCAGTATATTGTTTTAATTCAGAATATGAAAACCTAAACAAAGCCAGCAGCATCTAAAATAAACTTTCAGCTTCAATAAGTTCAAGACTATAGAAGGAACTGAACAGTGGTTCTAGAAAGGTCAACATGAAAAAAAATCTACAACCTAATACTAAAACACAGCAGAGGAGATGGGGGGCAGTGGGGGAAAGGCATCAGTTTGAGAAGTCCTTGCAGAATTTTGCTGAGCTGAAATACCACTGAGAGTAAAATCTCTTACCATGACCAAGGCATGTACAGCTGAAGCTTCTGGGTTTAAATTTACAGGAGTTCCCTGGCTCAACCCCCACCTTTGTCAGGCTTAAAACTGTGTACTGAAAATATAATCTACATTGAAGTGTTCACACTGAACCCAAAGGGGACAGTGACAATGGTCACCAGCTGCACACCAACCAAGGGGATAAGACTCCTCCAGCACTCCATCCTTCCTTCACATCTTCTCCTGTAGGAGTTGTGAGCACTGACTCACCACATCAACTTAACAGCTCCAAAAGGAAACCACTGTCACCAAAAGGATTTCCTAAATGCAGACTGATAAAGGGTCTCAAGGAGCAGTGAAAGACATCATGCTCCAGAGGTGCTGTCTGGAGTGCAGGAGATGGGTAATCACATACACTATTTCCATTCAAATCATTGCAGACCAACCAAATCTTCAGAAATTCCTACATGGAGCTGCCAAATGTTAAGAAGATACTATAACAAGCAAAACATCATGAAGTGGTCAGCCTATTATTAGTGGTTCTCTCACTACAAACACCCCACTGTCCCTTCTTCAATACTGCATAAATGAGCAAAGTCAACTTTTTTATTGTCATGTTGCTTTTTTTAAAAACAGGGCATGATGTCCATGGAGTACACTCAAGTACCTTTGAAGAGAAAGAAGCTGAGAGAACCCTGTGCATGACTAATATCAGACTGCAACTGCCTGAAAATGGACATGAAAGAACACAGCAACAACACACTAAAGCTATTCAGAATATTTATTACTTAAGAGGAGATGTTTATCAACAAGTACACTGAAAATCACCAGGAGATTAAGGATCAGTCCTAGAGACAGTTACATGATTTGCAAATGGTAAAACCAGAGAGTGAAGCTTACTTCAAGTGTGTGGAAATGCTGATTTCCAAGTTCAAAGTCTTATTTCCAGCAAACCAAATGGGTTGTTTACTACACAGGAAATAAATCTAGACAAAGTGTTTTAACTCAATCATTGACACCAAATTTTACAGGGAAACGACTTCTAAATAGAAAGAGTGATGGGTGAGGAGGCAGAACATCAAAAGTAATTACTGCTGTACAGAATAGAAGTATGATTCGGTGTCCTGGTAGTGTTCCAAGTACCACCCCTTACTCATTCATGGCCTTTCAGCAAGTGTAATATTGTCACTTTTTCCTTGGTGTTAATTGTTGAGGTGTCTTTAGCAAATATAAACTTTGTGTCAGTAAAAAAAAAAAAGGCAAGAAATACAATGAGAGACTACTATAGGCTGCTAGGGAAAATAAATAACTCTTTCAGACAAGGGTAGAGTGTTTATTTTAGATTAAAGAGCATCATAAGCCACACCTGCAACTGAACAGTTCCTGTGAATAGTGAAAACAATTACTTTGTTACATCCAGCTGTAGAAAGTATGAAGCAATAAACTGAAATCACAACAACATGAAAGGACATTTGTCAAAATGGCCAACATGAAAATGAAGAGTGAAAGACTAACATTGTTGGGAAGGAATCTGATGGGAGGGTAGGAATGTTTGCTTTGGAGTAAGAATTAAGGCTCTCAGATTAAGCAACTTGAAATGCAATTAGTGAAAAACTATCTGTAAATAGCCTGCCAGGCTGATAAGCTAAACAAGTGTTAAGCAAGGAAATTCTGTCAGTTGAAGTCAAAGTTGGACAACTTGGTGGACGACAGATGTATGACCACCTGATGGCTGCAAGGAAAGGCATAAAACTGTAGAGCCAGTGGTGGTGCTCATTACAGATTGCAGTCCATGGCATGAGGCTTCAAACTAGATGATCTTTAACATCTCTCCCAACCCAAACCATTCTACCATTCTATGTAAGCCCCCACAGCAAAATGTAGCACGGTGACATGAACAGAGGAGAGTAAGAAAAAACACTTTTGATGAAAAAGATGATGAGATACCATTTGCAAAGAACTGAACAGCTGGAAAAGTAATAGCCTGTTAAAAGAGAAAGGTGCTAATATGCAATGTGGAATGAAGGGGCTACAAGATTGACAGCTGTAATCAAAACAATGCAAAGAGGTCTGGCTGTGGAAAGAAGAAATTTATACATGTGAAAAGATGGAAGGTCTTTTCCATTCCAAAACTCATCTAATTAGGAACTCAGTATACTTGAAAAGAATGGAAGAGTATGCAATGCCTTTCTGTTAAAAACTCATTATAAAAACTATGATGGAGGATCTTCTCCGAGTCACAGCCTGTCACCTGCACGCAAGCTGCTGTATTCCATTAAAAACCATTTCCTAAACCCAAACCAGAACAAAACCCAAACATCTTTGTTGAGGTCGGGAGGAAAAAACATTTTTAAAGCACTAAAGAAAAACTCCGAAGCCTCATTATGGTACAAGGATAGGTAAAAATGGCTTATTTCTAGAAACCATAATCCTGTCATGGCATCAAATGTCAAATTATTAAGTGCACTATACAAACTGACACTTGTAAAAATAATCTTTTAAAAAGGAGTCTTGAGTCTGTATTCTATTCCTCTGTTTTCATGACTGGTCAAGTGAAGACTTGCCAGGGACTGTCACATATAGCTGTGTTACTGGTTTCTATCCAATAACTAAGTGACACTGTTGTTCCGTGCATGGCACGACAGGCACTGAATCTCCATAAATAATGGTTTTGATATCAGAGACACAGGACTATAGTTCTGTTCAGAGAGTTTGCTGGTCACAGGGAGTGGGCAGATGAAGGATGCTTTTATTTACACACAAACATCTTTGTCATTGGCCAAGAGCAAAGAGAAAGGAATTACAGAGAAAGACCATGACAATTTTATGATGATTTGTTCCTTTGAGAGGACAAAGCTGGGGCTGACAGACAGTGGTGGTATTTCACCATTACAGCAGTTTATATTGTACCTCTATTGAGAATAAACTGTGAATATTTGCTCTCCATACCACCAAAACCACCTGTTTTACATGCACTGCATGAATTTTATTAATACATCAGAAAGAAATGGAGGCAAGCAAAAGAAGAAAAAAAAATATTGCCATCTACATTAATTTTGAACAATGAAGAAAATACACAAGAAAAACCTGCTGTCACTCTGCCTTTCTTTTTTTTTTTTACATACAGATACAAATGAATAAAAAGTCAGAGTTTCTTCTCCAAGGCTGGTAACCTGCCATTACACAGTGGGGGGAAACTGGTTTCCACTCAACTGCTTATGCTATCACATGCACATGAGGATGGAAGTTCATTCTTCTTGCATCCCTCATGCTCTGCAAGCCCCGTAGAGGCAGGGAAAGACAAAAAAGCTTGGATGACAACACAGTACTCGGAATAGACTAACCCTAAGCTCATCTCTGAGTCACATTATGCAAATTGCATCACTCCTTGCTCTGCTTTTATACTGACTTTACTGAAGACTGAGAGAACCCCAGGATATCCATTTGTTCCCCATAGAGAAGCTGCTGGATAACTGTTCATTCATCTATGCTGCTGCTCTCCATGCTTGTTGCACTCTTGGCTTTCAATGAGAGAATCAGAACTGCAAATACACCCAAGACTTGGGTACACCATGGGTTTATATAGTGATCAAATGCTGTTATTTTTCTCTCCTCCTTTCAAAATACTTAACACTATGCTTTATTTATTGGACTGAGACTGAGCCCATGTTCTCAGAACTATCTTCTAAAAACAGTCTTAGCTCTATTTAAGATTAGTTCTTAGATCAGAGTCTTTTTCTGGAAAATAAGCCCATTGTTATATACCATAGCTTCATAAATTAACTCAAACCCAGGATAGCTGTAAAATGTATAGCAGCATCTCCATTTCACAACTTCCTGACTTACTTGGAAGTATTTCAGAAAACGATCATTTAATTAAAAATGCTGGCAGCAGAACCATCTCTAACAATAGCTAGGGTAATTAAGGTTTGGGAAGAAAAGATGAAGCACATGGACATATGAGTCTCTAGTTACATTTATGAACTATAGAGTCTAAAGACTACATATGAAAGATGGTATTATCTCTCCTAATTAGACGATGCTAAGCTTAATTATCTGAACATTTATCTGGGGGTACTCAGTGGCCCTAAAACCTTTTGCATTTCCCCTAAAAAGTCAAAAGTGCCAACCTGTTTCTGAGCTACTCAACAAACAGAAACAAGGTATTAATTTTAAACCAGTGTTTTGAACACAGCTATAATAAAATAGATCCCTTATCTTTCCTGTGAGGAAGGTCTATGTGAGCAGGGAACTAAAAATAATCCTTTATATATATGTGTTGCACATATACCTACCAATGTCAAACTGAACATATTCAAAAGCTTGCACTGTCTACAAACCATGACATATTTACCTTTTCTCACTGATGCATTCATTTCATAGGTTAAACTTACTATTTCTACTGCACAGAATTACCCTTGTGAAAATTATTTTGGTGAGATGAGACAAGTGGGGGGAAGATGCATGTGAAATTCCTCAAATGTTACAGCACCTCAGTATTTGTTAGGATTACATTCAAACTAGTCATACGAAGCCTCAGGGGAGCTGGCATGCAGGCAGATTTAGTTATGATGGTTCATCATTCAATAAATCCGTCAGTATTAAAATAATCTTTGAAGTGACTTGCAAAGGTGTCTATTAGTATATGTCAGTTATTAAGCAATTTTTCTATTGATATTGGATCACAAAAAATACTGTCTCTTGTACAACAAGATGTGAGGGTGAGAAAACAGTTGGAGCAAAAATCAGACTCATTCATAACAGGTCTATAATCACACCATAAAATAAACATGCCAGTTTCAAACAAAGAATTCTCCTGGCTGTTAATCTCTTCAATATTAAATACCAAGCACTCATAAATAATTTGAATAAAACAAAATTATGGACAGTAGTAGATCACAATTTTTGTTTAATAGCAGGGCACTTAATTTTCAGGTCATAAAACAACTTAGATCACTGCAACTCCAAAGACAAATTAATTCTGAGGACAGCCTCTTATGTCAAGTGCACAGATCCAAATTTAGTATGAACTTCAGGATCTTAAAATATGAACAAAACATAGTTTTTGGGAAGTAACATACAAAAATTAAACAAAATTAAGATTTAAATGTGCCACTCCTTTTTAAAATTAAGAACATGGAACTAGACAGTACCACCTGCATTTTTCCTATCTCAGCCATCACTTCATCCAATTATCCCACAAACTTACTGGATTTCATTTTAGAATAACTACCTTCTTTGGAAAGTGCCTTTCTGATTGTCCTAAAAATTTAGGAACTTTTTTCTATTTCCAGTCCCTAGTTTACTTGCAGCAAATTAAATCTACCCTTCCTTCAGGCAGTAGCATACAAGTGTGGTCTTGATTAAAATCAAACTAACGTGTCACACCTTCCAGTAGTTTCAGTAAATAGTTCATTCAGGCCTAAAATCTTGTTCCTGCTTGCTGGAGTTAAAAGTTCAACTCAATGACTGCAACAGATGTCTACCCACATCCTTAAAAAGATAACTGACTGCCTTGGTGCTGTCAGGGAACTCTACAGATGCCTAACACAACATTGGAACTTTGAATATGCAAGAGCCTGCATTCCCTATCCAGAGCAAATGACTTCTACACAGATTTCACAATAGAAGGTATTTGTAAAAGTAAAGATGAGGAAAACTGACAGTTAATAGAGCTGCTCCAAGAACATCTTGTGGAAAAAACACCTCTAATAATATTTCTTATACCTCCAGTTTTTTTCCTGAGTATTTTGTCTTTCCCAATGATTTTAAAAACAGAGAAAATGAAGCAATTAATTGAATACAGGGAAAAAGATGCTAAAGCTTGCAGCCACTGTCAAAGGTTTAGAAGGCTATGGCCTTGGCTAATGTTATTTATAACCTCTATGATGCTTTTGACTCTGACCACAATTTTCACATCTACATAAATACATACATACACATATACACATGCTTAAATATATTACACATGCCCAGACTTGTGTAAACACAATGTTGCCATTTTTACATCATTTTACTAAGTAACACAAAGCATGGTTACATCATTTAATATATCCAAATGTAACAGATTTTACATGCAGCAACTGTAGCCAGCCATGAAAAAAGGCTTAGCTTGCACTGCACAGAAGTACACTTGTTCCTGGTGAAGATGAATGGTTACATCTTACAGTTCAACTTCTTTGATTTTACAACCAGGATCTCTCTACCCTTCCCAGAGGCAACCTTAAAAAGTTGTTCTCCCAGTTCCCAAAAGACACATTCATCAAGTTCTTATATTAATACTTTACTCACCAATGCTGCTCAGAGAACTGCTGCTTTCAGAGTCAGAAGGCATTATGGACAGCACACTGTAAGTAGACCCTAGAATCAGGAAAATAAAAACAGTATTAGTTTTTGTCCTCCTTTTCCTCTCTCCAAACAAAGCTATGATTAATTTCCTTGATATTGTAGATGCAAAATAAATTAACTAAAATTACTAAAATTATTCAAATTACTAAATTAGAGAGAACACACATCACCGAAACATAAAAATTTAACAGGCAAAGTATAATTTGTAAATGAACACTTGACTGTGCACTTTTTGTGGTAGAAAACCATTTTGGATAACATGGTTAAAATGAGATCAGCAAAATATTAAATACATCAGTTATTACAGACAGACTGAAAACACAGCATTTCAAGTCTATTATAGAAGATTAGGAGTGATACTTGTGACAACAGTGGCAATCTATTTTGGTTTCTCATGTCTTTACATGTACCAACTCCTAATTCATTGTGTAGCTAATTTCTATTCTTCTCAAACTTCATTCAGACTAAAAAAATTTCATTTAATTTGTAAATAAAATTTAGCTTACATCCATTTGCAACTTTCACTATCTGGCCTTAAAAGCAAGGACCCACAAAGCAGCGAGTTTTCTCATGTATTAATAGATCAATAGACAGTGAAGCCTTTCATTTTAGCTGCTTTAGAAGTTTGCTAGATTTTATTTACCAGAAGAACTAGAAAGACAGGTCCTACTTCAAAACATTAACTAAACAGCTCCACCATCCCTCACAGACAGGATAAACACACCATAGTAAAGACAGGCAATGATTATGTACAAAAGCCATTAGAATTCAAGGCTATTTTCAGCACTCGCCAGGATGCAAGAGCTGTGCTCACAACAGCCAAGCCCTAAGACCGTTTCAATGCTTTCAGGCGCTTGCTTTCCTAGAGTCCCTCCTTCTTATATTCCAGTATTTCTTTCTTCTAGTTTCTTTGCAATTAGGAAATAAAAGCTGAGAAGCAGCAGAATAACTGCATGGAATAGACTGAATGAAGGTTAGGCTAAAAAGTAAGAATGAAATTAGTTTTTGTTCATCTCCTCTGCTTCTTACTAGAGAAAAGCATATCTGTAACTACTATGGTGTTAGACGAATGAAAGGCAAGATGTGATAAAATAATTCCACTAACACAAGTAATAACAGAAAAATCAATTAAAAAAAAGAAAAAAATTGAAAAGAAGCAAGAAGAATTGCATCTTGAAGTAGACTGTTTAATCTGACAAATCTCTACGAAAAATTATTTTAAATATATTGGTTACAAATAATTCTATTCAATTGTAGGGGATATAATTTTTTTGTTCAAATTTTTAAACAAAATACGAGTACATCACTAACACACTGTCTGGCTTCAGAAAAAATCTGCTGAACTTTTTTGCTTCTATTTCATACATTTTCAAATAACAATAATTAAAGCTCTATTCCTATTTAATTAAAGCTTATTAAAAGCTAAATAATTTCCACATTAGTTATACTTAACCTCCTTGCATATTCTAAACTCATATGACTTGCAGTATTTCTTGCAATCTGGACCTACACTGATTAGAATCATAAGTTGAAAAAAACAAATCAATATATTAAACAGAGTAGGACATCTTTATGACAGACAACATGTAGTGAGATTGTATCAAAACTGCGTGGGACTCAGGCACAACAAAATCTTGTGCCAGGAAGTAACACTTAATTATGCTCAGCAATTGAAGGCAAAATCGCCCAGTTCCTCTAAAAGATTACACAGGAGTTCCACACCTAAAGAAACTTGTAGTGATTGTTAGCTGCTTTTGCTTTTAAGAGTGAAGAAATAAAAGACTCAAAAATCTCATAATCTTAACTGATCTTTGTTTTATTTATCTTCAAGACACTGATCCTCTCTGTCTTCTTGTCCTGCATTACAAGCTAGAGATAGGACTTGAGATGAGTTAAATTCTGCTCTCTAGAATGGACAGAAAGGTTTTGTGAAGCTGACTTCATCAATGGAGAAATATGACTCTCCAAAGCAATGTTCTTAAAACATTAGTTCATATTTGTAGACGCAAGATGCGGAATGCATGGCATGCTACCAAGAAAACCTACAATTATGAGGAGGGGAGGAATCATCTGACCCATTCATAATTCCTCACTTACAATAACAACAACAACAATCTAGTAACATTGTCTGGTTTTGTTTTGTTTTTAAATTACACAGGGTACAAGTTCATTATCTGTAACAAGTGCCACCTTTATCACCAGAAGCAGTATTAGTAAGCATCAGATACAACAACCAGAGGTCTCTACAGCTGCCATGATATTAAAATTCATCTTAAGGTACTGTACTGACACACATCCTTGTATTAAATCCAGGCTAAAGTGGCACTGTACTTAGCATATTTCGCTTGATCAAGCTAGCAATACATCATTGGTACCCGCAAATGCTTCAAGAACTATTTCCCCACTCATGAGGATGCCTCCTCACAGAAATGAAAACACTCAAAATCCTCCCAACAGGAATTTAGACACAGGTTAAGAAAAAAAAAAAAAAAGGAGAAAGGCACAGGTTTCGACAACCAAAGGCACTAGAACACCCTGTTTATTTGTAAGCTGCACAACCCATGGTAATCTAATAAATTTGTTGAAAACTCACCCTCCCCCAAAAGAATTCTCCACTTCATTTCCTATTGTTAATGTTTTCTGACTGTCCATCTTGTCAAATTGCACCAAAAGAAAATAAGATCTGAACACTAAACCCAATAAGAAGCTATAAATACTTTCTTAGATAAAGGTTGAAAGTGTTTCACACCTAGTTCACATGCCTTTCACCACACTTTTCCAAATAGTTCACTTTAATATTTTTCTGCTAGTTTTCACTTTGCATACTGAAATCCCCCAGTGGTAAAACTTGCTACATTTGATTTCAATTCACTGATTTATAATAATTGCTGACATGTTCCTAAAGTTCAAAATTACACCTTGCAATGACCAGATTCTGAGAAACACAGTAGAACTTATACCTACTCAAAAATAGAAATAAGAAAGAACCCCAAACCCAACAACGACATCAACAAGAAAACCCCAAAAAGCACAAGCAAACCAAAAACCAAACCTATCTTCTACAGATACACATTCATATGGCAAGGGAAAATACATAACCATCCTGTCTTGACATGGCAGACTTGCTTTCTCTTTTACTTATCCAGACATAAGCTTTGGATCAGTTCCTGTCTGTATTAAACAGCTTTGGCAGAGCACAGGGATTTATTAACTACTACAGTATATACTTGAGAACCTTAAGAATCTCATTTCCTTCTATTTTCAACAACTAGAGCAAGTCAAATTTCTTTAAGTTATTACTGTCTTTATTAATCAGATTACAGGAAGGCCACTTAAGAACTTGCAAATTCAGGAAAGGAACTTGTTGCTTAAGTGTGGAAGCCACCTCCAGGGACAACAAAGAACTGTGGTCCAGTTTGCCTTCCTCTTTCACACAACAGCCACACAGAGTGATATGTATTTTTCTTTCTAAGAAAGACAACGATGGAGGAAAGAGGAAAAAAAACAGAATGGAAAAAAAAATGGAGAAAACTTACACATCCTGAGAAGACAGCAACTGTCTAAACCAGCAATATCCTCATCAGCAGTATCAAATCAAGACTGGTGGAATTAAACTAGTCATACAAAATGAAAACAGAACATTTCTCTCTTCTTTCTAACTTCTGAATTGTGAAACACCATGTAACACTGGACATCACCTGTTCTTAAAGGAGAAACTAAAAAAAGCCAAGTCAGATAATCACCAAATAATGTCTCCAAAACAAGCTTGCACTTGGCACCTTCTGTAAGCAAGTAATGCAAAAGATCAAGTATGATATCTTCTGGGATATTGCTGAATGACTTGTGAGAAAAAATACCGTGTTCAGATTAAGAGAAATAAGCTGTCAACTGCCAGTACTACATAGAAACTTCTCATCCTCCTCCATACAAATACACAGGCTCTGCTCATAGCTCTAAAGCATAGTGTATCCAAGGGGACTGGAGTGGCCAAAGAAGGGATAGGGATTCACCTTTGCAAAATTCATTGCACATATGCTTTCAATCCTCTAATTATCCCCCCTCCCCCACCCTTATCTACAATTAAACTCAAAGAAGGCTATTTCATCTTCCAAGCTTCATTATATTAACTAAACCATGTCACAATAGTTCCTCTCTCAGATAAACACCCTCAGCACAGGGCCAAAGAGACAAGTATACTGAACCTGCTTCTGTGTGTGAAGAACAAGGGGGTTTATCCAAGAAGCATGAGGTGTTTTATCCCACAAGATGGGGAATGCTCAGATCTTGGCTGCACAGCTCTTGATAGGTCGTCCATCTTAGGGACAGCACTTAGATCTGCAGTATGGTTGACTCCAAAAGTAGGCACGATTTCTAGGAACACTTAACTTATTGTAGGACTGAGACTGGAAGGAGCCTTTGCCTGTACAAATTTCTTTTGCTACTTCTCTGTGTTTAAGGATAATGTTAAACAACCCTCCATGCTCCTCAGCTGCAAATTTCCATTGTTAATTGAATTCTGCTCCTCCTCCCACCTCCCTCTGCAGTGCAGTGACTGCCAGCTGATTCAACTTATTGTCAGCAAATGATTTTTCTGACAGAAATCCAATGCACTGGATGAGAGGGCAGCACAACAAACATTGCTTTATCCACATCTCCATGCACCAAACCAAACCGACATTGGCAGGACTCCTACGTGCTGGGGGGAGCAGTTGTTTGATTACAACTGGAAATGACCCAGAATTCAATGCTTCCTTTGCCTTCACAAAAACAAAACTGTCCAAGGAGCTCAAGACCACATGGATCTGCCATGCTCTGTGTCTGAAGCTATTCTTCCCCTGGCAGCCTGTGCAGCCAGGTTTGTCACAAACCACAGGGCATGGTCACTGCTTGCAAGCTGTGTGAAATTCAGACACTAAATTCTGATCTCATACAAATCCTTCAATTGGGTATTTGCTTCCATCTGTGTCACACTTATTTCAGATGTTTCACAGTCATTTACCTTGAAGGATATGAGCAGCTCCAAGAACAAAGGTACAAACTTAGCAGTAAAGTCAAATAAAAGTAGATGCCATCTTGCCAAAAGTTTGCTATTTCTTCACCATCTGCTTTCAGGCACAGCTTTGTTATTTGTTCTGTATATCTATTTTTAGGACACCGTGAAAACTAAATGAACATGAAATGGCTTTTTAAATAATTAAGCAGCTAAAAAAGCACATTTTTTTATTTGCCAAATAGCTCAGTCTGGAACAGTTTTACAGAAATGGTGAGGGTCAAAAAGTTTATTTTCCTTTTCAATAGAAAAAACTTTTTATAACAAGCTATTAATGAGATATTTAGATATTAATATTAAAAGAGCCATTTGGGAAAATATAGATGATATATTGTTTAAGTCAATCTTGAATTCTAAGTGATTAAAAGTACACTTTTGTTAAATACTGAGATTGACACTCCACACACGAAAAAGGACTGGGGCACCTTTCTCTGAAACATTTAGTAAAAGTGAACCTGAAGTCAGATTTAAGTGATAATTATGATTTAATGTGACAATTTACGTTAAGGTCTAGAAAAAATTAAGTAACCTGCCAAAGGCCAGAGACATCAGTAAAGATGCCCTGAATTCAGTTCCTAGTTGTCAGTCAGTACAGCATCGGATCTTCAGCTATTAAAACCAATGCTAGACAAATACCCATAAAATTCCTATTTTCTTAGCAACATCTGAACAAGAGAAATATTGACTTTTATACGCTCATGCACAAAAGGCAGAGAAAAGAGTAACTGATTATGGATTTAGTATTTAGTACAGATGGGAAAAATTTGCATTTAAAATCAAGTTTTAGTAAAAATGCAGTACAGGTAGGTGAAACAAATTGTCCCATATTTCAGCTCATGTGGATTGCACAGGTTATGCAGCTCATTATCAATGCAGCAGTGCTGTCTTCTGTTCTAAAACATGATGTGGCATTACAGCTATCTTATCAAAAAACTACAGATATTTTTATGAATTATTTTTAACACAGATGCTTTAACAATTCCCATTAATGTATTCTGAGGAATCCATTCCACTTCACTGGTAAAAAGGCAAAGGTATCCATTTTTTCTTCCTTCTAGCTATCAGGAGCATTTCAGTTGTTTGCCGGATTATGTATAATCCAAAGGAAAAAAATAAAGAAAAAATGATAAAACATAATAAAAAAAGGCTTTTTTTTCACCCTCTCCTGATACTATCTACCTTTTCTAAACTCACCTGAGTATAATTTAATCTTATAAAGCTATCTACCTTCTCCGAATATCCTGATTTCTACAACCCGAGCACATTGACATGGGCCAAACTTCTTTTTCTAACAAGAACCAGAACAAAGTAGTTGGATTGCTCTTCTCAGAAAGCAGCCCATTACTATTGAAGAACCAAACCAGGAACTGACTGAAGAAGTTACTTACACATATCTCCTCATACAAGCCTGTTGTTTCTAGTCTGGAATCCTCATTTTGCTACAAGTTACAAACCAGTTCATGTCTACTGCTCTGAGGACTACAAGAGATGCATCAACACAGCCAGTCAAACTTGGACTATGTGGGAGTCACTACTAAATGTGTTTCCTTTGAAATTTAGCGTCACGTTGGGAGATTTGACTTTTCCAGCTCACGCATCTCTCAAAAGAGTGGTTCATGTTACTTGGGGTGAAATCTGGCATAATGCTCAAGAAACTTCCTTGCAGCCTTGAAAGGAAATACATACTTCCCAGCTAAGCCCTCAACAAATGAACTCTCCTTATATAGCTCTTCATAGCATGCTTTAATATTCAACCCTCACTCAGAAAAAAACAAGGGGAAGAAAATGTCCCAAGATGGTTTCATTAAGGTATGTAACAGAAGGGTTTTAAATTCAACTTTGTTGTGTTGTTACAATGGAAAAAACTATACACACTTTCGTACAGAAGAGTACTTATACCCAAGCTTCTATGTTTACAGAAGTTGTTACTTGAAATGCTAAGAGAAAAGATACATCTAAGCTCATTAATTTAATTTAAATCTTCTTGTCACCTTGGCAAGTTAATTTTATTCCTCAACATTCAACTTCATTTAAGACAGCAAAAGTAAGGAAGAACAAAAACCACAGCTTTTTCCCATCCTAGTGCTGTAGATCAGGAAATCCTACTGCCAGCACTAATTCCATATTAAATACATATATATTTATTCTGTGGGCACAGAGTACAAGACTCTGCTCAGTAAAAGAGATGTCAGTCCTTCTTACCTACAGACTTCAGGCCCAAGTCCTTTTCAGGACATCTGCAATTACAGGAAGGTCATCAAAACTGTGTGAATGCTACTTGTACACAGCAAGTACCACAGACAAAGGAAATGTCAAATCCACGGCCAAGTGACCAAGACCCTTCTCTAAACCCAGACAGATTGGAGCAATCATTCTGTGTGCATCTATACAGGATCTTTCCAGAAATCTATCACTTTTCACAAAGCTAATAGCTTAACCAGACAACTCTTGCAAATTCCAAGCACTGCTATGACCTCAGAAGAAGGGACGGACAAAGTAACAATATCAATTAAGAATATATGTGATCCACAGACTGCACTTTTTCTGAAGACAAACACACAGATATAAAAAAGAAACCACACCTACACTCTCATTCAAACAACACAACGAAGTATGTCCTTAATTGGTCTGCTGGACTGAGTGATTATTACAGGAGTCTGTCTATTACCTATGAACTATTTACAAAAATAGTTTGTTGGAGAAATCCCCAGGCATGAACTTCATGTCTCTTCTGCTTACAGCTGCACCACCCACAAGAACTTCCCATCCCTCACCGGAGGTAACCTTCAGCTGTGACGGGGCAGTAACGGCCTGATAATCTCATCCACTGGCACAGGCACTGCCAGGTTGTGTGTGAGCAGATCTCTTCCTGACACACACAGGGAATACACAGAAAAATAGTGCTTAAGCTTCCTAAAGGCAAAAGTAATACATGTAACTAAACAGAACAGAAAGCCATCTTCTCCCAAGTACCAGAGTGCTCATGCATACAAATGCTCACTCTACCTGGGAGCTAAGAGCAGAGAATGCTGGAAAAAAAGGAACTCATCTGGAAGCAATTATAGCTTGAATTCCCGGTTTTTGCCTCTTCTCTGGCAGACACAAGTGCTTCTACTTTTCCTTCTCTCTCGGTCATGGCAGGACAAGGAGGAGATGATGTTCTCAGCCTCTGCTGTGCCTTGATAGAGTGGGGAGGCAGCCACATGGTACTTTGCAATGCCAAAGGAGTTTCCTTGCTTATACACAGATATTCCTAGTGGCTTCTTCTGGCTTCTTAATGACAAGACCCTGTTTGGAGACTAAATCCATTTGAGCGTCTAGAGAGGAGTTTTCCTACATAGCAAGGGTATCAACGTGCTAGATTGGCCTTTCAGCAGTTATTATTTTGGGAGAAAGCAACTGTAACTGCTGCAAGTGTAGCAAGTCACCTAGTAGCTAAACACTTAGTACCTTTTAAACCAACAGGTCTGGGTTACAAAGCAATCAGTTGCAGTGTGTGTAGAAGCACTAGGTAGGAACTTGAGGTTCTAGTGACAGGCAGGCAGATCTTACTAAGGGGAGGATTTTCAGAATCCAAATTTTCACCATAAGAACAACTGTAAGGGCGCAGGGCGGAAAGGAGTGGCAATGCCTACAATACAGGCAGCCAACTGCTATTGGCTCTATCAATTCTAGAAAAAGTTCTAAAGCTTAATGCACTGACAGTGTACTGATAAAAGCCTGAAATCACATTCTGACAGGAAGCATTAGCATTACACGGCAGCACATACTAAGGTATATGGAGTGCAGCTGACTTCCTCCGAGTCTGTGAAAGAGAGACACGCCAAAAATTCAGCAAATGCACTTGATGGCCAGCATGATACTCCAAATGCAAATATAATGCCCTAGTCCACTAAGACAGTGACAGGAAGGCAGGCAGGACAACAGGACAGAAGAAGTAGAACATGGCATATGGGATAGTAGCAGTCAGAGCTGTTGAGGGGAGAAAGAGTGGCCTCTCACCCAAGAGAGGTGACTAAGACAGTAAGTCAAGGCCTGTTGTAACTGGGAAGTCACCTGCCTGTCAGAAAGGTCTGGTTTCTCCTTAACTATCTCATCTTCGTTTTGGAGCAGTGGAGCAAATGAAGATGCTGCCTCCCCATCAGCACCTCTTGTCAGGCATGAAGATTGAGTGGGGACAGTTGAAACGTTCAGGTTCACCTACTGATGGCAGCACAAACATGCCCTCAATAAACATGCCAGGTGATTGGGCACAGCAGACTGCAACACTTGGCAACCTCTTCATCTAACCAAATAAACATCCACATTGCACTGATTCCACATCGGCAACAGAAGAGGCAATAAATATTGTCTCCAAAGGTAGCCTTGAACGGCTTTTGTTGTGCAGGCTTCATGGCTGGCTTGGACACCACTTCTCTTCAGAATACCAGCTTTCTTTACATCTTTTTCCTTGAACAAGTTCTGTAGATATTGAGGATTTTCGTAAAGGAGGTGGTGTCAATAAAACCAGCTGCCATCAAGATCAAGTGTTCCATTATGCTTCCCATTTCAACAATAGCTATGAGAACAGTGATGTCAAGGATGTGCAGAGGACAGAAAAAACATGAGGAGAATGGTAATGGGTTTAATGAAAAAAAAAAAGGTAATTATTTATTGCATCCATTGTTCTCCTCACATACACAGTTTCCAGCATGAAACACTGACATACAGTGACTAAACACCAACTAAACTATAATCAAAACCAAGCCCTAAAAGCTAAGAAATGGCTTCCCCCTAAAAAAACTCTAGGATCCTAAAGCCTGAAGTGGGATCAATTACAGTGCTACTGCACCCACAACCACCAAATATTAGAAAGACATTACAACAAAGACCAAATTCAACTGCTCTGTAACATGAAAAACTGCTTAGGAAATGACAATGAAGACACAGGTTGAGAAGAATCACTGTTTATTACAGGATTAAAATCTCCCATCATGAACTACAGCCGTCTTTATTTCAGCAACTTTTTCCTACAAGAGATTTTCACCACTTTTTTCTTTATTCTCTCATAGTACTGCTGCTGTTACAGAGATATTCTTATTCTACACTGCCATTAGATAAGTCAAGAATATTCAAGACATTTAAATTACCAACAAGTGGGTTACATTCAATCACAACTTTTCCAAATCCACCTATTCTTATGTTGCTGCATGATTTCACTGTTAAGAATACAAAGTAGTAAAAAAAAAAAAAAAAAAAGTAAGTCTAATTGTGTAAACAGAAGTACGTAAAAGCAAACAGACAACTGGAGCTGAGCTCAACAGTTTCATCTTTCCTAAGAGTGCTATAAACCACAAATTCCTCATGGGAATCTTCATCACTACATCTTCTTTCTGCTTGGATAATATCTTCCAAACAATCAACATTTTGAGTACATTAGGAAATATGTCAAAAACAACTGTGAATATTAGTTTGGATCCATTAGAAAGTAGTTCACATTTCAAAAGCCACAACGCAACAAATCCCAAAAGGGCTTTAATTTGTACAAAAGCATATAACTATCTCTTTTCTTTCACAAATAACATCACAGGAAAACTTCAAAGAAAATTTAAATTCTTCAACTGAAAAGAGGATTGATAGCATGTAGCTCTTTAAATCGTTGCTTTCCCTTCCTTGCTACCCTTTATCCTGAAGGGAAAATAAATCCTGCAACTTTTCACTTAAGGGCTAAATTTGCTTTTTAATTAAAGATGCTTGTGCTGATTCTGCTTTATTTAAAACGCACAGATACTTCCAAAAATACTTAATAGATCAGTACTGAAAAAAAAAAATGCACAGAATTAAGATAATTGAAATAAGTAGGGAAAAAGTAATCCAGGCCACGGGAGAGACCCTGAAAGTAAAATAAACCAACCAAACAAATAAAGCCAAACACACAACAACTTGTTTCCAGTCAGAGGAAACATTTATGACTTCACAGAGGCTCAGACTTTTTTGATCAAGAGCAAAGTCAGATTACCTACATGCTACCATCTTCAGTATGAGGACAATGGGATGAACCAGAAAGATTTAATCCCATGAGAACTCTTATTTTTTGGCATGTTCTCTGTATGTATGCAGTTATGTATCGTGACAGGTGAGAGTTTGAGGTTGGTCATATTTATTGATCTTTCAGCTTCATAAAGCATGCTTTTCTCCATTTTCTAGACAGATTATCAGAGGGAAGCGCCTCAATGCACAAATGTACATTAACACTTGAGAAAACAAACAAATAAAACCCAACACAAGCCCAAAGAGAGCTCCTGTTTCAGTCCCCTGCACTATTAACAAGTCCAAGCACCAAAGTCCTATAATGGAATAAGCAATACAATGAAGTTGTTACCTTCAGGTAGGCTAATAGGAAAATAAAATTAAAAATACATAAAATCCAGGAGCTGATCAATACTTGCAACTATCCAAGACACACTGGGCAGAAACACCCTCCCAGGAATACAAGGAGCTTTACAATTCAAAACTGAGCTCAGTTTGTATATAAGAACATCTGGAACCTGCTCATTCTACATTAAGAAGTTTGCCCATCAAAAAGCATAACTTTGAGTGCTCTTTGGTGATGCCATCAAGACAGCAAAGAGAAGCCATCAGGAAAGTTTTGAAAAACTAAACCCTGAATATCTGAGCTACCATGGCACTTTGAAGAGATGAGCAACACCCCTTCACTAAAAATCTGTATCAGGGAAGTATGTTGTTTTGAACAAGTCAGAACAAGCCCTGCCTGGTTACAGAACTTACCTCCCTCCTGCTACTTTTAGGCTGAACCCCTGTAATCATCTTTAGAAATGCAAATACTAACCACTATTATTAATCACTTGACATTTAGACACAGTAGACCAGCATCATCTAGTTTTCAAGGCAGGATGATCCTAGTCACAACTGAAGTGTTTTTAAAATGTCACCTCCCCGGTTCCTCAGCTCGAGCAAAAAAGGACAAGCATTTGCACAGATTAAATGATCATTCACTGATTCATGCCTGCATGGCAAGTAGGCTCTCTGGCCAGAATTCATCAGAAACAAAGTGTTGGCAGATTGGGAATTGGGATGCTTTGTCACACATAGAAACACAACTGCACATTTATCACCTACACAAAGTAAGAGCAGATACAAATAAAAGTAACATCCAGCAAATAAATAGCAGTGATAATGGACAGCTAAAGAGAACATAAGTCACAAAATGATTCAAAGAAATTGTGGAGATAAACATGTAAACTGAAAGACTGTACACAAAACAACCATTATGTTTTACTGACACATCTAGTGAGGCACTACAATCTGCTTTGTGTTTTCAAAAGTACACTGGATCTTCCAAAGCATTCCCCTTCTACTGGATGGGAAAAAATCCCAACTACTAGAACCAGTAGAAACAGGATAAGGAAATCCATACTGCACCAGCAAAGTTATTCTTGGTCCATTAGGACAATGGAAAGCAACAACCACACAAGATGTTCCCCCTACTAGTAGAAATCAGAGCCTTAAGGAACCTGCTGACCCCTGTACTAAACAGATCTCTCCTAACTTTTCACGATCATCTTTGACAGCTTTCTGAAACACTATTGATCTTCTTACTGAAGCCAACCTCTGTAATTTTCCTGTTTTCAATTTTTTGTTTGTCTTAGCATGAAAAAGGTAAGAAGTTTCATTACTGCAGGGAGAGGGAGCTCTTATGATTAGTATTTTTGGAGAAGAGAATGAAAAGCTGTATTCTGAAAGCAAACAGTCCAACTTACATATGACCATCTTACAAAACACCCACGACCTCATTAATATCCCTGTTTCCTACCCAGAAATCTAGTATTCTATTTTCAAAACCAGAAATCATGCTTATATCTTCTATTTTTCAAGAAATGAGGTAAGGAAAACACTTGCATAATTTTGGTTTGGTTTTGTGGGTTTGTTTTTTTTTTTTTTTTAAATATAGAATACTCTATCTGGAGGATGTATGTTCATTAAGCAGAAAAAACCGAAGTCTTAATTGGCAACAAGAGGTAGCACAAAGACAGGTGGATAGCATATTAATTCAATTTACCAAGGTGATTTTTCTGTGTTATGAGTTAAACAAGCAGATGTCACTTGGAACAAACGGCAACAATTTTCTGTTGCAAACCTAGGCACAGAACAATAAGGTGGCTTGATTAATTTTTCAAAACTAAATTTAAGAAATAATTAAGAGTGTCACCGTTGATATACAAAAGCAAGATTATGTTTAGGCTTACCTTCCCAAAACTATGAACTGTTAAAAAGAAATTCCAGTCTCTATATCTGAGCTCTAGATCAACAGTATCTTATGCTAAGTGCTGTAGCCTACATTTTTAAGAGCATGAATAGGGATCTAGTGATGACTGAAAGCACTATTACTGGTTTTAAAATTTCAGATTAAAATTCGTTAAAACACACTATGTCCATAGATTATACACATATTGTTTTTCCCATAAACAATGAAAATAAAGAAGAAAGACAACAGATGGAGTTTCAGCAGCCAGAAGTTTTAGCCAGCAATACTCAACACAAAAAGAACAGAAATCAACCTTAACAACTGTTAAATTACAGTGTATTTTTCCCAAAATTAATAGGAAGCAGAAAGCTTTCTGAGAAACAGAACCACTCACAGTAGCTCAGCCTGTTCTCTAGGGGCTATCCATAAACCATTGCGTTTTAGTAGGTGGCACAGGCATAGAAAAAGAGGATAAAAAAGAACCGGCAATAGGATATTCACAATACTACCTGCTAATTAACAGCAGGAATAGGTCTGGAGAAAATGCTGTGGTGTGAAAAGAAATGTTCACCTATCAAGGAGTAATACCAATGTTAACACATTCTTTAGTGTTTTGCTTCCTATGCCAAACTTCCAGGGCACTTGACACCTCCTGTGTCCCTGTGAATAGAAGGTCTAAGCACAGATGGCATGAAGTGAAAATAATGCGAAGAACAAGGGCAGGAGAGATAAGTAGGGAAGTTTTCTCTGAACTGTGCTGTGGCACACAAGCTCTCCTGCCACTGTGATCATTGATCTCATTGTGACAGCGCAGCTTGAAACACAGCTCCCGACTTCATACACCTACAAGAAGCAGGTATAATATAAGGAAAATCCAGAAACCAGATCAGTCATGTAAGGCATGATAAATCTTTACATGGTTGACACCTTTTTCATGTAGTTTGGTATTAAGCTAAATATGTTAACACCTCAACATAAAACACCAATTTTAAAACCAAAAATTAATGCTAGCACATCGACTTTTTTCTACTAAAAAACTTCCAGCAAACCCAAAGCAAAAGAATATCCTAGATAGAACTGCTTACAGTTGCAATGTAGCATGCATATGTTCTCTATGGATCTAGTCAAGCAACACTAAAGCTCTAACAACATGTTTTAAGAGGAATGAGATTCATGACCCAGAAGCCCTAAAGAACAAACCACAACTTTTTTTAAGAAGTCCTGTTGCTTCTGTGTTTAGTTGTGAACAGCAGAATATCTGTCAGCATGGCTTGTACACACAAAGAAAACTAGAATGATAAAACCCACTCTTGTTACCGCGACAGAAGCTCCAGTATGGCAGTATTGTGGTTGTTAAAAAGGCAGACCAATAAAATTCTGCTTATTGCCTGAACAGAGGAATGTTACAAAAATTTTCTGAGAAGGATGTTGAAGAGTGCTTTTAAATTGCTGGACAAAGGGACGAAGTTGAGAACCTGGAAAAACCTGATCTACAGCTTGAGCCAATGCTCATTTGTCTTGATATTCTTGTTTCTGCTCAAACAACAAATGTTCTAATGTGAAACACAGCAAAAGACAAATTTAGTTCCCACATAAATTGTATGTCTCATATAAATTAAGTTTTATGTCAGTGAAGCAAACAGTAAAGGCACATTATCCCTGGCCCTGCATTTCCCTGCAAAATGAAAAAGCTGCTGACCTCAAATCTTAGTCTTCACACCAAGGTGACAGATCCCCATTCTGTTTATTTTTCTTCAAAACAGACAGAAGATCTCTTTATAACTTCAAGAGACATAGGCTCCTCAGAAGCCGAGCCTCGGCACAGCACCAGCAGAAGACAACTGCTGTGCACTATCTAATGCTTATTTTCACCCTTAGTGATTTTCTTTTTGTTTGGAATATGCAGGATGAAATGCTACTCATGTTTCCAAAACTTTGAACCTTGTTAATCTATTCCAATTTGCTCATTTTGAAATCTGTTCTCACTACTGAAATACTACAGTAATTATTGCACCAGTTCAAGAACTGAGAATGGGTAATATTTCAGCTTCATACATCTACTAAAAGCATAATCTCCTTTGTCTGAATGTCTTGCAGTGGTGTACATTACAAATGTGTCTAGGAACCTCTGTGTGTATATATAGGTAGAAAAAACTCTGGACAATGTTTCAGCATCAACTACACATCTCACTTTTCTAATTAAAAGTATTTTTTAAAAAATAAGTTAAATTATGAATGACAGTTTCATAAAAAAAAAAAACAGCTCTGAACTGCAGCCCCACTTATGCCTTCAATGCATCAGGTCTTCTAGAAGAGCCTGGCAAGCTTCAGAATTGATGATTTCAGCCATGCCCCATTTGACACACACTGTGCAGAACCAACATTGTGCCAATTAATTAACTTCCACAGCAAAAGCTATAGCACTCACTTCATCTAAAGTATAGGCTGTAGAATGACCAAAACACAGCAACTTCCACCTGATTCTGCAGCTGCAAGCTGAAGACTTCCTTACATACACTGCCAATACAAACTCTCCCATGGGATTTCCAGGAAAAGTTCCACAAGATTGTAAGACAAGGAATAAAATAATTAAGAGTGTAGGAATGATGATACAGGAATGAAAACACCATGTCTGAGGATATCGACTCGCAAAAGCTCCATTTACATACAAGTCACTTACAGAAAACCCTGATGCCCAAGCCAGAGTCACAATGCTTTCATTTTCCAGCCTCACCTGCTGGTAAGACTATATCCTCTATATATGATTATAAATGGAGGAAGGTATAATACGATACATCATACTTGCACACTCATGACTTCAACATCACACTTACAAGGACCCTTCCTTTCTATCAAATTCTGTATGACACATGCAGACCAATGACATGCTTGAAATTTTTTTGACATGCCATTTTAGCTACTGGCAACCTGTTACCAGAAATCACTTAGTTTGTCTCTAGGAAAGCTGACTGCCTGGGAACCCACATAAGACCTGAAAAGCTATCCAACTGCTACAGGTTCTATACAAAACTAAAAAGGTAATGTGGTTCAAGGAGAAATTATTTCACAGCACATACATGGCTATAGAACATACATCCTGGGTTGGGATGGACACAACAAAGACACAAATACTTGTCTTGGAAGGAAAAAAAGAATTCTCTTCCCCCACATTTGGCTTTTAATCAGTCTCCCCACAAACACAGGAAGCCCAGGTTATTAGGACTTCAGCTGAAGAGCTTCCCATGCTGCTGAACACTGAAAGAGGGAAGTAGGTTTTGATACTACCACAATCAAACCACTAGAAAACTCTGATTTTGGCCACAGAATGTTTCACTTCTTCATGCTGCACAATTCATAGCATGAATCTTATAAAGTAAAAGCTGGATTCAATATTTGACTTTGATTTCCCAGTCAAAATGTATTTCCTTCTTTAAAGGAATTTTGGCAATTTATTTCCATTAGTTTCTGCTTGTAAACAGCAATTTGCTGTATTTTACAGCCAACTTACTCAAAAGAATGGCTGAAATAAATCATCTAACCACAGATCAATGCTATGAAAAATCGAATCCCTCAGAAAAGGAGAAGAGTAACATAAAGGAATTACAAAAGGAAAAAAGAAACATTACTCCAAATTTTTCACAACCTTTAACCATTTCCTTTCCAAAACCAAGCAGAAAGCCACAGGAATACTGATAAAGAGCCCATAAAGATACTCAACACCAATGCAGCCACTCAACTTTCCCATACCTTTCAGAGAAGCTTTACAGTAATGCATTTCTGCTTCTGCTCTCTTCCAACTCATCTTCCTTCTCAACTCCAAAGATTACAGGTTGATTGTACAGACAGTATCTCATATATGCTGCTCCCAAATCCTCCCAACCCGGCTAAGCTTTGTCATTATCACGTTGTTATTGTCTTCCTCATCAAGTCCATGTTCCACAAACAGGTCTCTGATTAAAGACAGACAAGTTTGCTTAATAACCACAGTCATTATCACCTGGTTTCAGCTGCTGCCTGCATAACACTTCATTTTCCTTATTTCTACAATGTTATAGCTATAATTGTATTTGTTGCCCTCTTCAGCATTGCTTTCGGGATAAATGAGATCAGCAAGCAAGCTCCTCACATGAAATAAGCCTTAAGCTTAAGTTAATGCAAGCTTGAAACCAAAAAGTTGGAATAAGAAACCATGAAAAAAAGCACACAGGAAGCGTTATTACAAGCAACCATACTGCTTTTGCCAAGCACCATGTATGTACCAGCACATAGTCTATGACTATGACCAAACAATTGAGCTCAGTCCCTGTGATTTAAAAATATAAGTTAATGCTGTGGTGTGCGGGGGCCTAAAGAAATTATAGTTCTGTATTCTCCACAACCAAGAATCACTGGAACACTGCTAGTCAAGCTGCAGAATGAATTTATATCAAAGTGGCGAGAGTTATAAAATCAGCACTAACAATCCTAAGAGCAGTTAATAATAACTCTCTGAATAAATGAAACATAAATTCATGTCTTGCATGCCAATCAGTTTAGATACAGGTTCAAAATAGTTCATGTGCTTCCTGGCATGGCAATATTCTTTTAAAGCAACATCTCTGTAACCACCCAGATTTTTGGTTTTCCAAATACTTGGAATCATGAGACAGTGTGCATATATCAACATTTTTCTGTTTAAAATTTTATTCTTGATAGCAGAACACTTATCAACACAGGTCTGGAGAAGACATTCCAGCATTAGTTTTAACTATAAATGAGTAGAAGCCTTTGTCCAAGAGTGGCTGAAGAGAAGCAGTAGAAAAAAAAAGACCAAAACAGCAACAACAAAAAACCCAAAAAACAAACAAAAAAACACCCAACCAAAAAAACCCCACAAAACCTCCCAAAGAAAGAAAGAAACAAACAACAAAAACCCCACCCTAACTAACTAACCAACCCAAGAAACCCAAACCACTTTCTAGTAAGCTTTTACAAGATACTCCACTGGTATAAACTAAAACATAAGCAGATTTCCTGCAATAACATGAACTGAAAAGCCTGCTAACTCATCCAGAAACTACTGCCATATTTCAGGCACTACAAACCGTGCACAGAGCACGGAGCAGACACCTTCCCAGCCAAAACCAAACAGACCACCCTGCAAATATTGCCTGGACTTTGCGCTAGTGGTGGGAAGGTACCGCAGAGCGCCGGCTCCAGCGCCGCGCAAGGCAGCCGGCGGCTCGGCGGTCCCTAAGCAGCGCCACAGCCAGGGCACAACAAAGGGCTCTTGTTCCACGGCAGCAGCAGGCGGCAGCTGAACCAGTTGGCCCAGTACCCTACCGTGGTCTGTGGGACATCAAAGGCTGGCTGTGACCTAAGCAGACAATTAGGATGTGTGGGTGTAGAGTTACAGAGTTCCAAGAGGTCACTCACGGATGAATTTTAGCGCCGCAGTACAACCCCTTTATAAAGCAGTATTACTGGCTTTGCGCAACCAGCCTTCGGGCTGACCCCAGATCTAGGCAAGTGACTGCAACACTGCTTTATTTTTTTTCTGTATAAAGTTTACCGCAAAATTAAAGTGCAAATCCTGAGACGAGCTAAGTAACTTAAACATATGTGTAACAATTTTAGTTTGCAAAGATACTGTGTTACCTTCTCTTAAAGAACCATGTAACCAAGTTAACCAAGACACTGATGAGGGAAGGAGGGAACAGCTGCAGAGTAATTAGCAAGGACAACAATCACACCCTACTGCCAGTCACTCAGGTCACAGCAATAAGGTACAACACGCCAGCACAAACTAAGGCTTGTCAGTTCTGTACACATGGTACAAACATAAACTCAAGAGGTACCTCCTTACAAAGAAACCCAGCTGTGCTTTGTCCTCTGTTGAAGACACCACCAGCATTAACACCATCTATCCCACCACACTGCACTGCCCTTCTCACCACCTCAATCCCAAGGTGCTGTCACAGGACCATTTCTCCTCTCAGTTCTGCTGCTCCCCAAGACACCATTCTCCTCATTCAACCACCAGTTACAAATGTGCATGCCAAACTAATAAAGACAGACCTGAAGCAAGAAAAAATTGGGTGAAGATCACCACACCTCTATACCGTGCCAGCCATTTAATCACGAAAAGGCACAAAGATGAAAAGTTCCTAGATGATGCAGTAATAAAAATATCAGAACAGATTTTTTCCTTCTTCACTCTTAGTATGGCTCCAGCAGTACGGCTAAAAAATATCACTTGCTAATCAGAGATGAGTTTGAGTCAGGTACTCTGAACAGTTACACAGCCTTGTGGCAGACCTTCATGCAATCCTGTACTTGGGGATTCACAGTGACAACAATCAGTATACAAATCTGCCTAATATTGTATTTTCAAAATACATTATGTCTGGGGTAAAAAGCAATTTCATTTTCCCAATTTTTAAAGGATCTTAAAAATTATTATCCCATGCTTCAGGTACTTAACAAAAGTTTTAAATAAAAACACTGAAATCCTGAGGTTTGAAAAAATATCTTCACGCTTTTACTTCAGTCCAGCATCTCCTTTCCCATTTAAGATGATTTCCCTGCAGGATATCCAACAGCAGCAAGGAATCACCAAGCTAGGGCATTTAACTTCCAAATGCTGCCAAACTGGAATGCAACTGACACTATGAGAAAGCAAATTTTGTTTGCAAATTATCGTATCAGGAACTCAGGCACTGGTTTAACAACATTAGGGTCATACTTAATCATCTTAACTCATGCAAGCAGCAATATCTGAATACAACCCAGGAGACAAAGTGTTCTCTTGCTAAAGAGGAGCATATGCTTATGCACCTCGTTAAACTGAACTGAATTTTCAAGCGATGCTGTTTAAGGAAGGTCTTTAGTACTTCCTCCTTTTTTTTCCTTCCCCCTCTTTTTTTTTTTAAGACCTAAGAGGTTAGCTTATTGAAACTCACTTAGTTGAAGAAAAATCTCTAGGGACCAAACCACTGTTTTTACAAGTTGAAAAAAGAGAAGCAAACAAACCAAACAAAAATATCCAACACCAAAGTTACATTGTAGCACTTGACATGAAATTAATCAAAATGAAACATAAGCGTGTATTTTCCTCCTTTTTCTCTTCTTACACAACTCATTGAAACAGAGTTTTCTCTGTTTTCACCAAATTGCATCCTGAGAGCTCTCAGAACGTTATAATTGTAAATTCCAGCACATTTAATTAAATACTGCCAAACCACAACTTTTAGCAGTCAGGACACCATCAGAACATACGAGTTAAATGCAACAACCTTACCAAGGATAGTTCAATCTCCGTATGGTAGTTCACAAACTGAACCATGTATTTCTGAAAAACATTCTATTTTACAGAATAAAATTTGATTAATTACACTAATTAGATTATTATACACCCAAGTCAAAGGGATTTAGTATTTTCATATCAGAGCCATGTTCAACGGCAGTAAATCTCAAAACATAGAACAGCACTATTTTTCATAGCATTCAATAATCTTTGAAATGTTACTGTGATCACAAAAGTAATTTCTACTGCTTTTTCCTTTAATTAAAAAGCCAAAGAGCAATAAGCAAGATGACAGAAGCCAAGAGTAAGATGAAGAGAGAAATAAACCAGATGGCATGGGAATATATTTACATATACTTAAGTTATGCACAAATTATGAAAAAATAAATATAAAAATCTTTTTATTTGCCCTATAATCAGTGTTTTTTTCTAAAAGAGCTTTCAGATATTTTTATGTAAAGAGGATTGTGAATTCTAATTAAGATACAGCTGTAAGCCAGGATCCCCCATCATACAATTAACCTTAAATCCAGCCTCTAGCCAAGCAGGGTACAGATGGAGATAGACAGATGTAATTACAAAGTCCATCAGCAGTAAGCCACTGGGAGAGGTTGCAGGCTTTCCTGTATTTCTACTTTGTATTTGGTAGGCTATTTTTATCAAAATATGCCAAGAAGACACAGTTACTGTGATATACTCACAGCACTTTTGTATTAGCTTGGGCTTGCATCATATACTTTAAGGCACTAATTTTGAAAAAAATTACAACTGCACACTCATTTCTGCAGGCTGCACTGTCTCACAGAGCACTGGAGTAGGTATTGCATTCCCAGCTTCATTTCTATCCTTCAGGATCAACGTCTCCCTTCTTTGCTTCAAACCTCTCCAGCAGTAAAACTCTATTTTACCACCATTCTGAACCTGTAAAGTGAGATTAATTGTTGAAAAAACATAATTTTGAACCTAAATTCTCAAAAAAAAAAAAAAATTGAAGTTGTACCATAGCACATGACTTCTGTTTGTGTAATACATGTTCTGCTCTGCCATGGTGTTTGCATACACAACTTAGTTTCCTCCAAATGATGGAAACCCCTCCCAAAGTCTTCAACTCATTATTGCCACTACAACCCATGCATTCATGGAAATTCACAATTTCTGTAAATTTTGGGATAAGAGACAATAACATCATGATCTATCTAACAATCATCTAAGAATGAACTTTTCACATGAATTTTGTACTCTTACATCTAAACATGGTATAGCGACTAGAACTCAACTATCCTTCTATAGTTACTTATAGCAGGAGTACTGAAGAGGAATATCCAATAGCAAGGCATAAGGCATGTAGTTTGGCATTTTCCACTAACCACAAACCAACAAACAGTTTCTGCTTAGTGTCTGAAAACAGTACTAAGATTGCACATTTTAAATGTTATTAAGTTTCCATTTAAGATGTGCAAGTAGCATTTAAGCATAGCAAAAAAAGAATATTTTATCTTCATATAATGCAGTCAATTCACATCCCACCATAATACGTGAATCATTTGCTTATCTGAAAGCAGCAAAGATTAAATTTGCATTAACCATTTTACCACAGTTATCCCATCCAAGCTGGGGAAATCAGCTACACCTCCCATGCACTGCAAAGGGCTTTCTTTAGGAGTTTTACACAGGAATTGAGAAAGGAATCACAAAATAGACGGATGTAATGGTAAAATGTTCAGACTCAAACTCTTAACTCTAGGGTCATGAAGTGACAAATTTAAGAACAGAAGAATTAAGGGTATTCCTGCACATTTTTAATTATGGATCATTGAGTATCTGACCATTCCGAAGACCTGGACAACAAACGCCCTGACCTTCATGTTCAAAATGATATGCCAAAACCAGATGTACTTTACTAGAGTGGCAACTATAACAGTAGTAGTGAGTAAAAAGCTTTTTTAAACATTTATTATGTGTGGCAAAGAATTCTTTGTGCAAACTCTAACCTCTCTCTCTGTCCTCTTTAATGAGGACAATCTCAGCTATTTTACCTGACTTTGTAACAAAGCACCCAGGAAAAGCTCACAGCTGGCAGAGGAATTTCAACAAGTTTGCTCTCACTTCTCTCAGCCACCTTCCCCACATCTCAGCCCTCAACCTCTAGAAAGACCATTATGACTCCATCCATGCCACAAAGCTGAGAGACCCTGAGCCCAGGCTGGCTGGTGTGCTCTCCTCTGACCCTGAGCTCACAGAACACCTGATTTGCAAGGCAAGTTGAAAACACTTAAATCCCACCCCAGCCTGAGCCCATGAAAGGTCACTTAGGTCTGCCAACAAATTCAGGGCTTAAGCAAGCCCTGAAGCATAATTTCTCACTATATATATATTTTTCCCCCTTGGAGAACTCCACCTGATTTTCATTTTCATGAAAGCAGTCCTCACGATCAGTTGCCTCATACTTCATTAACAATGTATTATTCACATCCTGCTCGGAATACACATCCTTTCCCTCTTCTCCACTGCAGAGAGGTCCTTCAGAGATGATCATTCCATGAACAACATTCTCACACATTCTCACATATCTCCATGATGTTTATTCCTTACTTTTGCACTAGGAAACTAACACAGAGCCATTACCATCAGTAATGCTGGATGTTCAGCTTAGACATGCACAAAATGGCTGAAAAAAAATCATCAGAAGGCAGCTGGCAAAGAAAGCTTCTCTCTGAAGTGCCATTTTTAAAGAGCATTACTTGAAGCTGAAATTGGTTTTTATACTGAGATGAAATGAACATTTTTAGCTTAAGCATTAGCAGGTTCACTCTTAATGAAGCTCTTAATGAACACAGACCTAGAGCTGTTTGGAAGACTCAGAAAGGCATTGTTTCCCCATGATGCCACTTCCAGACAAAAATACAGATACACTATATCTTGTAGTGTGTGCAGAATGAAACTTTCTAAGACTCCATGTTACTTTAATTAAATCCTAATCTTGGTCTGAAAAAAATGACAGGGAGAATTCTATATATTTCATTGTTTTCATTATGGTAACTAGTCTATGCTGACTGAAAACTAGCCTTTGGGTAATTCCTGTTTAGAAAGAAGTCTGTAAATTCCTCGAGGTTGATACAAAATTACGATAAAAAAGCACCACAAAGCATTTTCTTTTAAGTGTTTTAAAAAAGAAGGAAAAACCCCTGTAATTTCAGCAAGATCTGTGATAGGAATAAACACTTTGACAAACCCAAGTTTTACATTCAGAATGCTGCAGATATGCATATTTAAGATGCACTTATTAAAACACCCACACAACATGAAAAAACTGTTGGAGCAGAAAGACTAACTTCCATAATTCACTTCTGTACTCTAATAAGAGAACTCAAAAACTTTATTTCTTCAAGGACTTTCAAAAAACCTTTCAGAAAATGCCTAGCCCCTGGTGTACCCTGCAATCCAATCATCAGACACAGACGATTCGTTTCCTCTTTCCAACATGCCACACCATGTATTAGCTTTATTTATAAATGTTCAGAATAACTTTGCTAACCAAAACAAGTTTGTAACATGAACATCAGAAATTTGTGTTTTATGTAATTATAACTTTTGAGTCTCACTGAAGAAGCTGTGCTTAACATCAGGATCTCTCTTAAGACCATACAGAGTTATTTGTCCTACTAGGCTCTTTTTTATATGTTTATCTTCTATAAAGTATATAGGTAACAGAGATAACAGGTCCTCTACCACAACCATCACAAACAGACACTGAGTACTCAGTGGGAAAGCCGAGAAGCCTGTCTTCTCAACACACCACACATGAACTGAAAAACACATGAGGACAGCAGAAAACTGAGAACAGAGATTAGCCAGCCAAATGAGACTCCACTCCGTAAGCTGACAATGTTCTGTTGAAATCAAGCAAAGGAAGCACACTTTTGGTTATTTTCTGAAACAGATCACATAAAATGCAGATACTATCTACATTAGACACTACTTAGAATTAAATGAAGGCCAAGGCCTCATGATCTAATCCATAAGGTCAGAAATCCTACAGCCTCAGTGATCAAAATTCACCTCCTCTTACTGTCACAAGACCAGAGAATTATTCTGAACATTTATTATCTCTCAAAAGCTATTATTTCACCACAATGTGCAATAAAATGGCTTTAGCTATTGCTGCGCATTCGTGTCTTGCACTGTAACAAAAATGTATGCAATCATACTTCACCAAAGCTTTAATTTAGGAGTGCACTGTAGGAACAAGTCAAAATATTTTGATAGGGGAAAACTAGTCTTTAAAAATCTTATCTACTTTCAATATATATATTTTTTAAAAAGTATTTCTTATTAAAAAAGAAGCACGTATTAAAAATTCACACACACAAATGTACACATACAATGCAATTGATGAGATGAATTCACAGAACTTTTTATGCAGATTTTTTCCACCAGCTACTACAACCCTCAGAAAGGATCTGGCTCATGTGCCCATGAGAAAGCTAAATGGGTACAGGGCAAAACCAATCAACTCCACACTGTATTGTTGCAATGCAGACTTGCAGAAGAAAAAGAACTTTCCAGAGATGCTGAGCAACGGGCAGTGTAGCACCCCGAAATTCCTTACAAGAGAGCACAGTGCAACAAAGTGCTCATCACTGTAGCCAGGCAATAGCCACTGCAATCCTTCCAGTTCCACCAGCCTGCCTTTACCTTCTGCTTATCACTGATACGGAGGAAATCACAGGCCTCAAAAGACAAGCTTGGTATCAAAACCACACTAACAACCAGGCATTTTGCAGCACTGAAGAAATTTGCTATAGTTGGCTCTAAAATTAAATTGAGATTTGACATTCTAGACAATATAATGAGGTACTCCCTGACAAATGAAATTTTATGCAAGTCATGTATGCACAGCATATCAATGAAGATTAACTCAGCCAGGGATAGAAAAACAGCTCAGCATTTACACTGTGTTTTCTTCCAGTCCAGTACACACTACACACAGGTTTCAGCCAAACATTGTTGTACAGAACAGGATTGCCACCAGCCTTGACAGGCAAGTTTTTCTTGTATGTTTTTACTGATTTTCATATTAATACCAATGTTCCTGACATCCTACTAAGTCCTAAAATACCAAGGCAGAAAGTATCTCTGACCTTAGGATCTGAAACTACTATTCTGTGTTATCAAGGAATGTTCTGCTCAGCCAAAACACTGCTCTGACACTTGTAGCAGTGCAGCCCTTGAAATACTCCTGATTACATCAAAGGTGCCAGGAAAATAGGAAACGTTCATGAACCAGAATAACAAATGAATATAGCTGAAATACAGCATACCTTAAAGTGCTGGCATACACATTTTCAAGGCCAGCAGTTTAGAAAAAGATCTCACAATATGTCTCGCAAAGTTCATGTCTGCAATCTATACCTAAGTCAGCCTTGGGTTACTCAACAGGGAGGGAGGCAGGGTTAACCCCTTGAGGCAAACTAATCAGACCCTTAACCAAAAGTAGATAATCCATCTTACAGAAAGTGTCCTTTCCCAATATGCCCTAAATTTAACTAGAAGCCTCAAAACTTTAAAATTTCCCCATCAAAAAAAAACAAGGATTGCTTGTGCACTGTCAGAGCAGCAAAGGAAAGCTGTGGCAGCATATCTAAATAGAGAGGGGAAAATAGGCAGACTGAGCATCCTAAGGTTGATTGCCACAGAAAGCAGAAAAGGGATTGAACAAGTCAGATTTTCAATACACCCTTCATTAAAAGAAGAGAAAAAATACTAATACATCAAGGTGAATATAATATAAATGAAAGTGAATGCCCTCTTGAGAATACCTCCTTTGTGATCTTGAGAGGGTTTAGTACTGCTTTTTGTGCTTTCAGTATTACTAAAATTCAGGTACAGCTACAGAGTCTGTTCAGAGTCCAGCCTTACATCAGAAGTACATGATGGAACAACTGATGACAGTAACAAACCAGTTCACTAATTACAAAGGAAAGCCTACTGTTACGACTTCGTTTGTTGGAGAGTTTTTTGTTTTGTTTTTCTTTAAGACCTTAGCATTTTATATTCTTTTTAACGAAATCTACCTAAGTCAAATGGCCTTTAAATTGAAAAAGTAAAAACACATCCTACATTCATTCAAGCTCTCAAATAACATCGCTCTCTCTCATAAAAGTGTTCAGAAAACAAAAACCAGACTGGAAATTCATGACTATTTTAAATATTGAGAAGTGAAGTGAAGTTAATAACTGGGTATTTTTGTTGTGCTGATGCATTTAGCCTCAAATAAAACCTTTAGATAACCTGATTTAACCACCATTAAACACACACACTTGCTCACCACCTGAAAAACACATCATCATGACCTAAATGCGAATTAGACCTTCTTAAAAATCACTGCAAGTGTTGATAAGATTATGCATGAAGTGTTTAAGAGAACTTTAAAACTGAGTATCATGATTCCCTGAAAGAAGTTATTAAAACAACATCTGTCAATCTTCTGTCATTTTCTAGTTGAAGAACTCCCAACAACTCAATCAACCCCTCTTTCTGCAAGAGGATCATAACTGTGGAAGGCAAACTCAGATTATATAAGTGCTCCAAAAAGAGCTAGATCACGTGGTTACCCAAGTCTGAAAATTCCCCCTATGGTGATTTTTCCATAAAAGCATGCAACAGAGGAAAGCCAGCCACAAGAAAACCAAATACAAACAAGAAAAACAAACAAAGATGATAAATATAGTTTTATGCTTATTAAAAAACCCCATGAACATCTACGTAACAATTCAGACAGATTGGTAATTGTCTATACCAGATTTATTTCCCCAACCCAAAAGTTCTGATTCTCCTACAGAAAACCATACTTGTCAGCTGGTCAGTCTCAAAAAAAGAGAACAGAGTTTCAAAGGGATTTTGGTGCACCAACATCAAAAGAACACAGTTCACTTACACCAAAGTGAGTTCACAATTCCCACTGCATTTTACATCCATCCTCAAGGAAAATACCCTCCTACCTACACCACAGCTATCTCTTCCCACACCAACTTCATTTTGAGCACTACTGAGCAGCAAACAACCATCAGCCTCACTTTCTGAGGTACAAGTGGTACTTTACTGATGACATTGTTCAACCCAGAGAGCTTAGCATGCAAGGCCTGGATTATGCCAACATTTGCACATGCCCAACCTGATACATATAAATGGGGATTACTCACATGCTGGAAGGTAAGTACATGAATAATAAACATGTTTGTGAATCAGCAATTATGTGCAAGTAGAATAAAAAGCTAGAGCGAAAGGAGATTTTTAGGAAAACTAATTTTGAAGTAAGTTTAAAGAACATTGGCTTCGAGGGTTTGGATTCAGTTCTAAATTGCCACTGTTCACAAAAAAGTAGCCAACAATTTCCATCTTGAAGGTCACAAATAATGTTTCACCATGAACTACTCAATATAGTTCGGTAGCCTAGATGTCTCACCTACATGACTACAGTTCTTTTCACAAAAAGTTACATCCACTAACATGTTTTTCTGTCTCCATCAACACTGTGAACAGTTTACATGAAGAAACGTTTTAGCATTACTATACGTACAGCATTTAACGATTCTTCTTACCCAAAGAACCCACAACAGGAACTAATTGCATCACACTAACACCCAATACGTGCTGGTGGCTTATCACAGTTTAACCTCAGCCAAAACCAGGGCAGCGCTGAACAGCTCTGAAAGATGCCTCCGTCCTTGGGATTTTACAGAGTAAGGAATCATTTCAAGCAACTTATCAACACTTACTGATATCTTTCTAACAACTGGAGTTCTGAATAAGGAACTTTAATGCTAGAAAATAATAATTAAAGTAACAATTAATAGGAGTTAGGAAATCTAAGAAGCAAAAATAAAGAAATTAAGGTAAAAAAAACCACAAAGTGGCAAAAGCAAGCAGTAAATGGGAGAAAAAAATACTTAGCTCATATTAGAGACTGCTGAGAGAATTGGAAAGCCTCAAGTCAATACCCATGTGGTGGATTGGTTTTCACTAGCTAGACAAGGGGTCCAAAAAATCTGACAAACAAGTCCTGGTTACAGCTGCAAGAGAACAGTAAGACTGAGAACGGTAGTTAAAACAAGCTAAAGATCTGAAACCTCTGAAACAGGCAATCTTTAAGCTTTAACAAGTAAGTAAGGAGCAAGTTACAGAAAGCTGTTGGCTTTCCTCAATGATCATGTCTAATTCTGTAAGACACCAAGTCCTGTATGTGTCCAAAGCAACTTGATAGTTGGATGCAACAACAGCATAAAAATGGTTATTATTCCCTTTACTCTGATGAAAACAATGTCCCCAGGAGTTTACTGTGGGCAGCTTTCTTTCCACTCCCTCCCTGAGCACAGCAAAAATGTAATTGAGAACTACCACCCTTGGGATTTATGAACTACTAAAATATGCATTTCCTTCTTTGGAATTGAGAGCCTACTTCCATGAACTTACTACTATTAGACGTTTCATTGGGAATACCCATCCAACCACTTGCCAGAATTTCCCTGCATTTTTTCAGCCTGGCAATTCCACAAGATACCAAAAATCTGAGATCATCAGAAAACACAGGTACTGCTAAACTACCACCAGGTATTTTATCAAGGTTAATTACTGCTCAGTGCTGCTGCTGAGCTGCACTCCTCCAAAGGTGACTTCTGAATGCTGCCTGCTTTTTCATCAACACCATTTAAGAAATCCTGCAACAAGGCTTGCGTAGCTACCCTGGGAACTAATAACAGGTCTGGAAAAACCCAAACATACTGCTCTACTTCTCCCACTCTTCAATTTTCAGTGACAGAAGGGAGTATAAATTGTACTTAATTGCAAAATTGTCAGTTCAGTCCTTGAGTCAGTAAATTATGTTTTTACAATTTCTCCTCATTCTCCCCTCTCTCTGGGAATGCACACTTACAGCACTAATTCTCATCTCCTTGAGAAGGGTGTCTTCTCCCTTTTCTTCCACCTTGCTCCTACAGGAGTGTCACAGCATGTCACAGCACATGCTGCAGTCAAGATAGCCACGATACACAGAATATCACTATACGATATCAGAAAGCTTTAAGCATCCCCATACAGAGTAACACCACACCACTTCAGAAAGCTTTAAGCTTCTGCCCTTCTCGTTCTTCAGCCCAACTTTTTACACCCCTCACGTTCATGCATTGCACCTGTGTGCCCTCTGTTCCCTTTGGTGGTTGGTCAGTGCCCCTGGGCACTCCATGGCTCATTGCTGTCAATGCAGCTCACCTGCTTCTCACAGCTGCACCCACTGGGGATGAGGCTTGGCCACAGCCCCACTCCCAATTACCACACACTGTGTGCCTACATGGAGAGCACATCCTGCCTCCCCATCTCACGCTCTTCCTCCAGAGTCTCTCAGCTCCTCACTAGCAAATTCTCAATCCCACTCCTTTAGCCAGTCACCAGCCAATGTTTTGTGGGGATCAGTCAAGACTTTGTGAGAGATGGGAAAGAAGAAACAAAATGTAGATGTCCCAGCACCAGGTCCAAGCAGTCATGATTCCAGCTCTTCAAGGTCAACCCTGGAATTACTGCATTTCCTGTGGGTCTCCTGTGATGCTGTCAGAGGAGTGAATCCCAGCTGCTTATCCCCTAAATTTATACTTACAGAGCTTGCCTTTTGTGTTTGGTTTTAAATATGCTGAAAGACTTTGAAATATTTAAAATTTTGTGATTTCAAATCCCATATTGTCCAAAACAACTTGGTTCATTTTTTTTATATACAAAGCAGACAGAGGAAATTGAGATAATCCCTCTAAAGAGAGCAAAAAGCTGGAACCTCTTTCCCTACTCTTAAACATGTCCACATTTACTTTTTGACTGGGAATTAACACTTTATGTCTGACCAAACACAGTTAGAAGAAAATAAGTTTTAATAAATAATAGAAGAAAAATTTTCGAAGTCAATCTACAACCATCTTCTTTCTTTCTTTCCTGCCCCTTTAAAGATCTTTTTAAATACACAATCAATTTTGAGTTCTAAAACTTAAATTCTCATTGTGAAACTGTTAAAGAAAACACCTTTAAAGCCTAACACATGCTCACTGACTGCAGCTGGAGGAGTACAGAAAACCAACTGCTAATACAAAAGAAAACTGTGAACCTAAAATTTTATTAACTGTGCAAGCTGTAATGAAGCTTTTGAGTTCAGCAATCTATTCAGTTTCAAGACAAAGTGCACCTCTGTAGCTCCACATGTTCATCTTGAAAACAAATTCCAAGCTCTACAACCAAACTTGCCTTTCCCCATCTTTGTAATATCACAAAAATGTAAATACAAAGCTCTACGTTATCTGAAGCAATTGGAAGACTACATAGGTTCTTCAGATTTCCTTCTGGTCTTTTAATTACATGTAAAGAAAATACATCTTCATAGCACTTGTCACAATGAAGTACCTTTCATTGCATGATTGTCATGGACACTTCATATGATGCAAAATTCACGTATAGCAACAGTAAGAATAAAACATTTTCTGGTAAGCAAGATAATCTAAGAGACAACTGAATGCTCACAAGTAATTTATTTTAATATTAGAAAGGATATGTACTTCCACCAGGATAAGGATTTCCCAGATGCATAATGGAGGTAATTTGCCAAATCAAATATTTAATGGTAATCTGTAAGTTCACCCCCAAGTAAATATACAAAAAACTTAGCACACTACTTAAAGAATTCATCAACATGCAAAATACTAGGAGATTTTAAATCAGCCAAGCAACCACTCTCACACGGGCAGAGCCAATTTCTCTCAAATGTTTACGAAGAAATGCAATGTAGTAATCAAAGGTTTTACTCAAGGAAGAGCTAAAGTCTCCAGACATGATTAAATGAAACAGAAAATCCCACTTGGTTTTAGCTTCTGCTTTACAGAAGGTAATCTCCTGTTTGATTTTGCACTTTTAACTAACACTGTTGGGCATACTATGCTTTATTTCAAATTTGAGAAAACTTAAAAAACATACATTTTATTGGAGAAACTATACAGTTTAAGGTTTAAAATCAGCAATTAGAACTCCCCATAGAAAACAAACGTCTTTAAATGGTGACTGAACAAGGGAAAACTCTATAAAGCTAAAAAAGCTCTTTGTAAAGCAGGGAAAGAGTGAAGAAATCTTTCAGCAGCTACCAGGACCCCAGTTATTTCCCTTGAGCAGTCTTCCCAGCTGTTTACCTCCCTCTGTGTGGCACAGATAAATACTTATAAAAGTGTCAGCTCTACATTGTCCAGCCAGTCACAAGAACTGCTGGTATAAATAACAAGCAGAGTTCCCATCAGAGTTCACACATCGCCTTTAAAGTACAAAAGGAGGCAATATTTAAACTGAGAAGGAAGAAAACACAAAGTAATGGTACATGTTGCACACATCAAAAGGGATGAAGAAACACTTATCCTACTGTAGTGAGTGGTCTGTATGCTGATTTCTGAAACTTTGAACAAAATCATGTTGCTAAATTACCTTCTCACTTCCCTCACAATAGCAGCATACGGGAAAAAAGAAATTAGCAAACACCACTACAAGACATTATCGATTACAAATAGTTTAATCTCCAACAAGCCTTCAGGTGATATGCATTTTATTAGCCTCCTCTTCTAAACAATAATAAAATTATGTGTACCACTGTAAGCTATCATTTTTACATACACTAATGTATGTAAAATACTTATTCAACTCTATAGGTTCAATCTTATTCAACTCAAAGTTATTCAACTCTATAGGTTTAATCAAAGGGATGTTTGAGATACGTATTTTTTACTTTTAAGAATAAAGGCATTTTACGTGACATGGACTGTTTCACTTCGGTATTTTAAATACATAATCCAACACTTCTCACTGCCACATGTACATCTTACTTCCTGCCAAAAAACAAAAAGTGACTTGACTCATCCACCTACAAAATCGCCAGTGAAAAGGAGTAAAACTCCCAAATGGCACAAGAAGAGCAGAGGGGTGGTCAAACTTCCTACAGGGAGTTATTGGAATAAAACTGATTACATGTTCAACAAGAACCTGTCTATCACAGATACCCTCAAACATTAACTCTTTGTGAAACACATCCAGGACAAACTCGCAAAAAGACCAGGAATTACCAGAGACTTTCACTGGACACACAAGCATTCTCATAACTAATTACCATAACACCTCTTCAGGGGGGTGCTGGAATATATACACCAGTATTTGAAGGCTCAGGTCCATTACCTTTCTATGGTTTGCTATAAATTAAGCTCGGTGTCAGCAATCTCCTGTGAACTAATTTTTAAACACGTTTATCACAAGGAAAACAAATCCATAACTCTCCAAGTTAGTTTTTATTACCACTGATAAATGAAAGCAATAACATTTTAAAACTCATGGCATCAGAGAAACACCCTTCCCCACACACATGTTAGTTTAACTCAGATTAAGCCTCCTGAACCCAGTCAGTCAAACAGGATATAGCTCACTTTGACAATCAAACTACTTTTCCCTCAAGAACTCAGTGTTGTGAGACATTCTTCAATTCCAACTTGCATTTTAAAAATGAAGACTATTACTTTGTCCAACATATACTTTATTTTTTTCTACCTTTTATATTTTACACCTTTGATTTTAAGCCTGGGGAGTGCTGGTAGCCCAGTACTATCAATCCACGTTCTCAACAAGACAAGAATGAGCTTTACTCTAACCATACAAAGCCATCATGGGTGCCATTCTGGAAGGCAGTGAGTGCCCTCATCTCCCATTGATGTCAGACCACATAACGTTTCAAGTATTGAGGTCTATTGTTCAGTCCATTTCTCCCCCATCTTGTGAGGTCCTGCCATATATTCATTAGAAAAGGCCATACACTACACTACACTGAAATAAAACAAAACCTAAGACCCCCAAGCATTTGTGTTTACAGAACTCTTACCATCCACAGCATAATTCGAGTAAGGGCAGTGCAACCACACATGCAAGGACTACTTTCCAGACAGAAGCAGCTCTTGAATGGCTTTATTTTCTTAAAGACATTGTATAATTTGTAAGAGTCAGGAAGCCCTCCCAAATCATATCCTTATGTAAATAAGTAGTCACGCTGTAAATCCTGAGTCCAGTAACAACAGCAAAGAGAGACCCCGCATTTCTGAAGCGGTCAACTTGGTCACACTGGATAAGAATACCTACACATCACTATAATACACAATTAATATTTACTCCAATTCTTCATTTAGAAATAGACCTGCACTTGCAAGGCCTTATGTACTGTCACCCACTGTAATTTTAAAACTTTGGTTTGTACACATGAAAGTAGGCTGGGACTTGTTTTGAAGGGAGGAGAATAGGGAAAGAACTGTGGATCAAAGCCCAACTTACTTGAGGTGTTTTACACCCAAAATCTTCTCGTCTGGATTTGCAGTTAAATCAATGTTCTAACCTGTTCTAATCAACGTTCTTCCCTGTTCTAACCACCAAGAAGAATTACAACAATATAGCCTCAAACAAACACATAGCTGTCCAGAGAAAAACTTACAATATTTACTCAAAGGCACATCTGCTGGAGTCCTGCCCGCCGGCCAACTCCGGCAGAGTGGCTGCACGGGGGAGTTTCAGTTCTGCCCGGTCAAGAAGCGACTGTGTAACACCACCGGCGTTGGTACTCAAGGGAGAAAAGCCCCTTCAGGTTCGGTTTTCCCGAGCCCCCAGACCCGACTTCGGGGAACGGCAGCAGCCGCAAGAACCAGGCTAGGCTGGCCTCGCCAAAGGGCAAGGCGCAGCATCCGCGGCACCTTTCGGGGACCAGTACCAACGCTCCCGCCAGGAGAGAAACCGAAAGGGTCGGAAGCAGAAAACAAGCAGCGAGAGCCCAAGAACAAACACGGGAGAGTTTTATTCTCCACCGGAAAAGGAGGACCCCCG
>VXBC01000798.1:372701-412136 GCA_013399945.1 Ploceus nigricollis | reverse complement strand
ATTATCCTTTTTACCATGAGCTATTTGTACTTTTAGAATATTTTTCGCTTTACTCACCTTCAGAGCTCCTACCCTCCCCTTCCAAGATCAGTAATGGTAGCCAAGAGCTTCACTGCTTTGCTTGCTCCTTTTCCAGCTGAAGTCACTGTCTTCAGCTGACTTCAACAGCACCAACTAGTAGCCTTTTTGACTTTCTTTGGAAGATGAAAGAATGAAAAGAACTATACACAGCAGATGCTAATCACATTCTTTAATCCCCGCATCCTGGCAATGATATNTTGACAGAATACATACAAACACAAGCAAGGCAGAAGATATTTGTGCCACCTAAGTAGGAAAGCTGAAGAAGAAAGCAGAAATGGGCTAAAGACAAAAGTAAGTGAAGATCTAAAGGCCTGAATATGGTTTTTAGTGCTTACAAAGAGCCACATAAAGCAGGGATGCCTTTCATTTCAGTTTTAAGTACAAATATATTACCTTATATAATAAGGTCATTTTTTTTTCAAAAGTTATTTGACCATAGCTGTAATTTTGATGGCAGTAGATTTCCACATCCAGATGTGCTGAGGAGATGTTTCTTCCTTGAGTGGTTTAATTATCCTCCAGGCAAGTGTTCACAGTAACCTTGCATGGCTGAGCTGAATCCAGCCAGTGGCACAGTATGGTTGACATAGCACTGCTGCAGGGAAGCAGTGTCACCAGCAGTGACAGTCACTATGGGTCCAGAAGGGAGGAATCTGTGGGAGAAACAAGGACAAGGAGACAGAAATAAATGCAAAGGGAACTAGAAAATGCACAGCAGTAGCATAAGTCAGAAGAACTATGTATCTTCTGAAAAATAAAAGTTTAAAGAAAGTCTCTGATGTAACTGGAAAATATCTGCATGAGTGGAAAATCTGGAAGAATGGCATATGGGAAAGGGAGCAAGTTACTGTGTGGGCTTGTCAAGGTACCTACACATACAGCAGACTTTTTGGCATCATTGAATTGGAAAAGTGCAGGGATGAGGGCAGAGTAAGGGGTGAGGTGTGTCCTTTCTTCCCATGAAAGAGATCCCCTACTCACTGTGCCCTACAGAAATGAGTCACACACTGTCCCTGCTTCAAGCCTGCACCATGACATGGCCAGAGCCATCCTCATCACTCCAAACACCATCAGCAGTTTACCATGGGGATGCTGTCAATCAACCTGAGCCAAAGAATCCACTCCCTGTGACACATCAGGATGAATCACACCACACTAATTAATTCCCAGAAACCAACAAACCCTGCAATCATAAAGCAAGAAAAGCAATTTCAAAGTCTCATAACTAATTCTGGCATTTTCTGGGACTCGTGAAGTTTACCAGCACAATTTCACTATTGCTTTTGCATTTCTTGACAATTAATTTTCTTTATTTTGCTTCCAAAAATCTAGATAATTTAACATATAAAAAGGATGCCCACTGAGAAAATTGTCATATGTATCAAAAGATTAAGCAACCAACCTACACTTTCACAAAAAGGAGAAAAATATGTCTGTGGTTAATAATCCAGTTACCTGCTGCTTTCGCAACAGCTTCATTTCTGGTCAACACCGTCTCCACCTGACAAAACACCTGTCATGGAGGAGAAAGAACTTGGTATGAAATCTTGAGAGGTACCCCAGCTTTCTGTGGACCCTGAAAGCCACAGTGGGAAAGGTACCTGCATGTCCTCTTTTACCCATTCCTCTGCGCTATCTGGTTCTGAAACCAACATAAAAATTAAGATAGTTTGCAGTGTGTCTGCCACCACAGGGCTATGATGAACAGCAGCATAGAATACATAGAATAGCTTTCCTTCACAGATTTCCTTGACTTATCTGTCTGCTCTACATAGATGTTGTCACCTCTCTTCTAGGAAGAGACACATGAAAGGAACTGATGTAATTTGTAATTGAAAGTAATTGATGTAATTTCTGTCTCTTGTCCCAGTAGCACGGCTTACATATTATTAAAAACACCTCAGCTAAGGATTTTCTAGGAATATTTCTGATCTAACTGCAGGTATCAACACTTTTAAAAGATTCCTATTTGCCTGCTAATTATAGTTACAATCTTCCACATGAGTTGTACTAGAACCCATCAGGAACAGCAGTTTTTACACTTAGTAGCAATCGCCGTAGTTCAGCAGCTGTAATTATGCACAGTTGGTTGAAAGAGCTTTATAACTAAACAGATACAATAGCTGAAGGAATTAATTCAGTTACTGCTCATTATTAACAGTCATCCACAAAATGAATGATGATTTAACTATCATTTGTCACAGCTACTAAGAGCAATCCTCAGGACAAATCACAAAATCTTAGTTCTCAGGAATGACTGAATACCTGTCCTTTTCCCAGCTATTTCCATTACTTCACTAGGACTCCTTAAAGAGATTATGAATATCTGTGTGTCACTTTACCCAGCTGCCATCTCTGCTTCTTCCCCAAGCAGACCTGAATTTCTACTCTGCTTCCATACACACTTGCTTATTTCTGCCTTTCCTGTCTTTTCAGTTTTCTTCCCTCTATCATCAACACCTGCAGACACCACCTTATTCCTGGACATCAGTCCTATCTACTGTCCTTGCTTCCAAAAGGAGCATGCAATTATTCCTGATCCTGAAGGCTTAGTTAGACTCACAGAACAGACCCTTTGGATGAAGAAACACCTTTTACCATCTGATGCACACAGAAGTAACGGTGGTGCTTAAAGCAATACAGTATCAGAGCACCTCAAGGCCCACAGAACCCCTAAGCACAGCCAGCCAATGCCAGGTTCTCACAAATCCAACAGGAACTAACAAACTACAGGCACCCTTGTAGCTTTCAGACACTCAAGTGGAAGTCATCTTCCATAAATCTTGCTGGTTGCAGCTGTCTGTACACAGAGACCACCTGTTTCATATTATTTCCAGTCCTAACCATTGGTCTCTTGCATCGATCAGCATCACCTTCAAATGTTTTTAATGCAGCCTTGCCTTGGAGTTCTGCAGCAGCTGAAGGATGTGAGACACCCCCGAGCCAGCTGACAGAACTTGACTCTTCACAGCAGCTCTGGGAGCTGCATTTCAGTGCCCACTGGAGAGACTGAATGCTGATTGGAACAATCTCAGCTGCATGGAAAATGCTGCTGCAGAAGACATGTCCCCACTCACTGTTCTATCACTTTCCAGGAGCAACTCATGACATTCTTTTGGGAATAACTACAGCCTTTACTAAAGTATTGCTTTTTGTTTGTTTGTTTTTTAAGCCAGATAGACAAATGATATGCAAGTGAAAATTTTACTAATTAATGAAAAAGCACATGTGGACTCTCTCCCTCTTTAAGAAAATACAGTCCCTTCATGTTCTTCCTTAAGTACATCATTTTAACAGATAACTTTCCCTCTCATAGTTACATTTCAGTCCTGATATTGCAAAAACCCCATTTTTAATAGAAAAAATAAAGAAGCTACCCAATACCTCTTTTCTCAAAAGAAAACGCTGCTCTCTAGTGGAAGATGACGGTATGATCTAATTCCATTAGAAGCAATGTTAACACAATTTTCATTTTATCAGTCACAAGAAACTTTGATTCATTTCCACAAGCACTGAAACACAAAAGTAGCAGGGCTTGTTTGTTTTCTGTGAGTCTTTTCGACTGGCCTGGGAGATTTTGGTATTCATTCTGCAAGATAAACTTGCTATGCATTTATATCAGTACCATAGTCACATCCAAATAACCTGCCAAGTATTGGTGCATTAAAATATGAACATATGTTTTAATTTGGTCCCTTTAGTTTTTATGTTCTTAGAAAATGTAATAATAAGCCAATTTTTTTTAACATATTGAATTACCAACAGACATTCCTAGGTCTGAATACAAAGCTTGGCCAACCACTTTGAAGACAGATTAGTTACCTGCACAGAATATTTTAGGCAAATATGCAAATACTATGAAAATCTGTGTCTTGTTTGCTATGGGTTTCTAAATACATTCCTGTCTACAAGTACAGTGATACAAAATTGATGAATTCCTGTTGCAGTGATTCCTTCAACTTCTACTGAAACAGTGACAAATCCTCAGACATCAAGGAGTATTTGTCCTGAAACAGCCAAATTTTTTCCTACTTTTAGTTAATTTATAAAACAGAGCACTCATATGCTTTCCTTTGCTTTTTTTCTTTAAGCACAGATGAGCAAAAAAGGGAATAGCCCTCTATACTAAATTTCCTCAAGTTATGGACTAAAGCAACACAGTTCTGGATTTACTTCCAACTTTCCATAGTCATCACAGAAAACCTATTTAGCACATGCAGCTGTTTTCTTCTCTCTCTGCAGATAAGAGATGTGTGTGAAGTAGTTTCCTGATAAACACACCAAGAAAATACTTCATTTAATAAGAAGTTTAAATTTGTTTTAAAATAGATGGAATAAATGAAGAAGATGAGAAAGCAGGATATTCAAAAACAAATTTAGTTCTTGAAAATTTACACGTAAGTAATTTCGATTAGCACATTAATTGGAAAATAGAGGAAAATGTGAAAAAGAATATTTATTTTTTAAAAATTAAACCCAAACAAAAGCTAAAAATTTTAATAAAAATGCAAATTTTAATATTCCAAAGTTCCATTTCTTGACTGTTAAAACTGATGCTTAAAAAAAGCTGCTTACGAGTAAAATCCAACAGCTAATTTGTTTACTGACTGTACAGAGAGCTCAAACAATAATTACTAATTCAGAGTGCTCTTGTAAACAATCTATTTTTGGTTGAAACAGTCATGAGGCTCAGAGCATGCTCTAAGGACAAGACATAGCGATGCTAAGCCAGATAGGTTTTATATTGCTTATTCATTTCTGTTGTAAATACCTGAGATTTAAGCTTAAAAATTCTCTACTGTCTTACTAACTACACAAAGGAATGGAGGTTAGCTCATCCATAAATAAACTATGCAGAAATATAATACACACATAAATAAACACAAAGTTCACAAATTCTTTACCTCTGCCTCTTTTTATTGTCATATTTAGGACAATGATAAAATATGTAATTTTAGTCTTAGTTTTAAAACATACAAGAGAGTGAACCCAGCATTTAAATAGCTCATTTTTCTATATTTACAAAAACCCAAAACCAAACCAAACAAAAACCCCCCCAAACCAACCAACCAACAAAACCCAAAAAACCAAAACCAACCACATAAAAAAACCCAACCAACCAAAAAAAGGAAAAATAAAAGATGTGGTTATTTGTTCCAGTACAAACTCCACCCATTTACACCTTGAAAAGAATCTTTATTCACAAAAATGTCAAGCACTATCAGCAGAATCTCCCATTTTAAAACAAAATACTTAACCACAGGAAAGTTTTATGGACTTTCTCTCCATGAAGCCCCTACCCATGTTATATTTATATATTGACAAAGAAATAGACAAATGAGTAAGTGGCAATCTCACTGAGATCACAAAGAAAACTTGAATTTATTCTGATATTTATATTGCTAAAACAGAGATACCGAAATATACGTAACTGTTACAGCAGATAATAAATGCACTACATTCTCAATTTCCCTGCCAAAATCTAGGCAAATGTAGATCTTAGCATCACACCAAAAATACAAAATAATTTGAGAATTGCTGTGTTGAATTTCATGAGATCTTGTCTGCATGGAGGATGAATTAGAAAACAGACACAGTGGCACCTTAAGACTTGATCCAATAGATCTGCAGTCTCTGAATGTAGCCTTACACTTCTGGTGAACATAATGACAGACTGCAGCACAAACTTCTTCATTTTCGAATGCCAGAATACTCAGCAACGTGCTTTTTCTTCATGAGGGCACTACTTCAGCTTCTTTCTCTACTTCATTTCTCTCCAACCTTGACCCATGTAATGAGCACACTGAGTATCCAAACACCGCTGGGAAAACACTAAGATACTTTCCCTCCATAGCACCACAAGAAATTTAAACTACACTGAAATTATTTGAGATCTATATTCATTCTGATAACTGCTTTAGTGGACTAAAGCTAAAAATACTTTCAAATTATTTCATGGCAGTGCATAAATACAGCATCCCTTCAATTTCTACTTTATATAATAAAATCAAAGTAGGTTGCTCAGATGATCCTGGTCCATTAGGAAACCTTCCCAAAACTAGGACTGCTGTAAGTTACTGATTCCAGCAGGTAAGACAGTTGCTGTCATATGAAAAGCTATCTATAATTTGCAGTATTCTTACAACAGTCTTCTCAGAATTTAGTAGCATCCACAATGGACAGCTTCTTGTAGATATGGTCCCAAAACAGAATCCTGGGGAGGAAAATAATTTACTGGATAATAACTCAGGATAAAGAAAAAACCATTAAAACTACCAAAAGCAAAGAGCAAATATCTCAAACACTTTGAACAGTGTTCCTGAACTCACAATGAATTAATCACAGACTTAGTTCCAGCTTTCTGAAGTTTCTGTTCTTAAAAGCTGTAGACTGACCTCTGCAGCTCCTGCTGACAGGACATTGCCAAAAGAACTCTGGGCAAGCTCACAGAACTCTCTTGCAAATTTCTTTTTGTTTTTTAAAAAAATCTGAATACAGGTTAAATAAATACTGAGTTAATAACAGCTTGCACCCATAAGAGTAACAGAAAAAGCTAACACTACCACATGAGAAAGAAAATGTTATCAGGTGAAAACCACTTTAAATTTGTTTCCACTCTCTGGTGCACTCTGTCCTTTCAGGGTCTCTACTAACCACAGGTGGTGAACAATTGGGCAATTCTTTTGATATCATTTCACTTACCAATTCACTTCTATTGAGACACATAGAACCAAAAATATATTTTGCTTAATTTAAACAATGTTTGCTTACTATTTCTTGGTTTGCTATCTTGTTTTATGTCCAAGTGCTATGTAACAATGGGAATATGAAATTCATTATGATCAAATATCAGAGGCCGCCTGGGAGGGGTTGATTCTTTGTCTGCTTTGTGTAACAGTTTAAAGAGACCTGTTCCAATATTCATTGGAATTCCCATGATGATGCACTCAGAAACACCTAGGAAAAAACCAAACAAACACAGTGAACATTTGAACAGTAAGGATTTACAAAACTACTTTCATTTGCCCATTCTGTTTTGTGTTGCCTACAAAACGTTGAACTTCATATGTAAGGACCAAGGCCTCTTCACTAGACAAAGTTAAATGTTATGGTCATCAAATCAGTATGTTACTTCAACAGTGTTAAATTCTACAGGAAAAACTCAACCTAACCTAAACATCTTTTCCAGTAATGAAAGCCTTTCAGAAGGTTTGTTACTAGAGAAGACATGTCCCATGCATTGCTCATAGCCGAAGATGCAAGGCAAACTTACTTCATGTTCATTCTGTGACTCAGTGCTAAGGCTTCAGTCAAACTTGGCAAGGTTTCAAGGAAACCTCCCCAAGCTCCCAGTGAGAAAGGCACCCAAGTACTTGAGCTGTAACGATCCTGGCATTTTCACCACTTAAAAAGTGCTTGTTTTGAAGTGAAAGATTGAGTCTGCCCCAATGATTTTTGATGGTTATAACATTTTCACTGCAATCCACTGACACATCTATATTCCAGCTCTACCAACGTGCACGACTATTCCAAAGAACGTTCCACACTCAAAGCAAGCTCTCAGGTATCAATGTTTCTCTCTCAGCACGCTGTTATGATCTAAATGACATTTTTGCACGTTCTCAGGAGTATAACTAGACTGTCCTTCACATAAACGTTTAAGAAGCTAACAATAAATAGCTGCAGATTTGAATGCATAAAGGATTAAATAAATTTGCTTAAAATTCTAACTTGATCCACAATTTGAATGTATGCAAATGAAGATTCAGAAAATATTGTGCACAAAGCACTGTTTGAAACTGGCTACACTAAGACTACCTGGATATACACACAAGTATATCTAGTTACCTAGTTAACTTTTGCTTAACACATGCATATTTCTATATTTCATTAGTACCCAGAAACTCCCAATTCCAGCCCCAGGACGGTAGGCATTGTATAAACAGATCTTGAAAAGAGTGAAACCTGCTTTATTTTACTCCATTTAATCTATTAGACAGATTTTTTAACAATTCAGTCCCAAAATACATGTAGCTTAAAGGAGAAGAATATCTGAAAAGAATGGGGGCAAAGGCATTACAAAAACCCCAAAATTAATTCAATTCCAAATATTAGAGCACATGGCAAAAATGCAAAATAAAGAGACAAACTGAATGCCAGAACTCATTTACTGGGTTTTCTGTTTGCTGTATGTATGTGGGCATGCATACACTTGTACATATATAGCCATGTATTTTCAAAATTTCTGAGATTCTTCATGAACTAACTAAGATGATTCAGTGGCTGCTAATGTACTTAAATTTAAAACTCAGGAATTGATGCATTTAAAAAGAAATTTCTGACAAGAAGTATCTTGTCTGCTGTTAATGAAGTGAATACTGATAAACAAGACTTCCGATTAAAAAACAAAGACCCACAATTTTAATCTATTTAGATTAGAACTAAAAGAAAATGTGAAGAATTTGGTCTTTCTGCTTATTTCTAGGTACAAGTGCTAAATGACCTAAGCAATCAGGTAAGAGTATAATCTTCAGCTAGGCTGAGATGTACTTGTCTTCCTACTTCTTAGCAGGAAGGAAAATGAAACCTAAATACTGAGTGAGGTTACTAGATTTATTCAACAGCACCAGGTGTTGAAGATAAACTTTCACAATTGAAAAACCAGAACTATTAATAGTGGGACAAATTTCCTAGTATTTCACTGAGATCTAGGGTGAGAAGTAAAACCAAATTACTCAAAGTCTACTTTGAGAAATAGCCAACAAATATCCAAGTGACTTGAAGTTCTCAGTCTGAGATGAGAAGTAGAGAAACACAACAAACTTCTAGGACTTCTAGAATGAATTAGCCTCAAGCCTGAACTTAGCCTGAAGTTTTTGACATACCAGCTGAACAGGAAGCTTAACAAAGACAGAACTCCAATGCTTTGAAGAGGTTTTACAGATGCTGTAAAGGACCACAAACTGGAACAGACTTTGCAATACCTACCACAAACAGAATCCTTCTGTCCAAAGTAGGCAGCATCAAAGAGATGGTCTGCAGTCTTTTCAAAAGAAGCCAGCATCAACACACTTTCCTTCATTTTTGCCAGTCCAAACCTAGTAATGCCCAACACTTCACCCTTCATTGATGGAAAAAACCAAAGAGTAAGCCTGAGTAAATAAATATACTATCTGCAATACAGTATTGTCATAATACAATGATTCACAGTTGAACATCCTGAAGGTCAATAGTTTGGTAGTAATCAATATTTACACAAAACAAAAGTCATACTTCGTATACAATATAAGCTGCTATAAATGGTTAATAGCTCTTGAATAGACCTTGAGTATTGAAAAAATTGAAAGAAATGTGGCCATTAGAAAAAACACCCCACAATTATAAACTGGCTGCTGAACTACAAACTTCAGCAGGGTCTGAGAGCCTATTATCTACAGATAAATCTGACCTCAGCTGCCAGGAAACTACAGAAGATGCTAAATCTTCATTTTTTCACTCTCCAGAAAAAAAGGTAATTAGCTTTTTAAACTAACTTGACTTGTTTGTGCCTATGTTTGTTAGAAATATCCTGATTATATCAGATTGCACATAGAAGCCTAAGTCAGAAGTACAGGCAAAAGAATGCATGGTAGGAGCCCACCAAGCTTAAAACATGGCATTCTGATGCCCTTTCCTACTGCTGTGCTGCAGCTTCACAAGGTCACAGCCCTGGGGACTGCTGCTGCTCAGCACAACAAAGCTCTGCAGTTTTGGAACAAATCAGAACTCCATGCATTTCACTCAAATTAAACCCTTGCACTCTGGCAGGCAAATTGCAAAATCTTACTTCACTAAGGGTACTCAACTCTAAAAACCATATTGGATATGAAAGAAAGAAAATCAATCAGTAAAGAGCAGATGATTTTGTACTAACATGTTGTGTAAGACTGTTCATGTCAGCTGATTCTATGTGTAATGTCTGTATCCTTTGCCTCTCATATATGGTGCAGCTGTTACAAACCACTCCCTGTAGGGTTTTCTGCACAGAAAGCCTTAAACTGCATGCATGGCTACCCAAACAGTTATTTTTCACACCATCATTTTTAGTCTTCCCATTTTCAATATGAAATTATCGTTCCCTACTCATTATATCCATTTGTTTTCAGTCAAAATAGATCTGCCTTCCCCCAAAGAACTAGAGTAATTAAGCATTTTGTGTAAAATACAAATAACAGTATTAAGTCAGTATAACTTTGAATTCTTTAAGCCTAGAATGCATTTCCATCTCCTCATGAGCTCATCCACCCTTCTCAAACATGGTAAAATTAATTTGTATAAACAGGCCAATGTAACATTTAGAAAAAACATAGTACACACCTTGTAAGTCATTAGATCAGACAATAACATAACATGTCTCCTGTCAATGCTCATGCCATGGTTCACCATCGTGTATTGAATCTCATTGATAATGGTCGTCCGAGCAGCTTCAATTCCCAGAGTTTTCTCTACCTACACGAGAGATTGTTACATGATTGTAGCATGTTACATGAATGAAGAACCAAGTGCTTGGAGCAAGTATATTCCTGGAATAAATACCATCTGATAGCATATTGATATTCCATTTCCATGACTACTTCTTTTAAACTTCTCCATTTGAAAAATATATATAGAAACAGCTTCTCTGAGGTGAACAGTGCTGCCAGTGAATTATTCTCTTGTGTTAATGCATTGTGACACATGCTAGTGGAATAAGGCTTCATTCCATATCAACTGCTGCATCTGAGCACAAACAAGCACTTGTAATAAAGATGCTATGGGGAAAATCCCACAGCACTTATTGGACATTACCTCATAAGTGTTGTTAGAGGATGTTTTTGTTCCTTTCACTCCATGAGTAGCCATAACAGCTCGTAGATTATCACCTTCAACCAGAAGTTTGTATTTTTCCTTTCCACTTTGTTCATCAACATGAATGACAGCTCGGGAAACCTCTGGTATGCCTTGCACTACAACCTTACAAAACAAAAAATCCCTAGTAACTTTGATGTATACAGTAACACAGTATAAAAGGGTAACACACACCAGCATTCAAACCTATTGAGAAGGTCTAGTAGGTAAAGGCTCACTCAAAACATATAGGAGTAAGACTTCTTGCTCTTAAATATACTAGTGAAAAACTGACGCTGACACTGTACTATAAACCTTACTCACTATCTACATTTGATATTTTATGTCAGATATTCCCACATTCTGGTTTGAGTGTCTGAATGGTGGCAGACCCATACAAATAAAAGGGCAAGCTGCTAACAATAAAGGTTCACTTATCTCTGTTTTTAAAATCCAGAGTAGAAAGTCTCCTCACAGAAAGCTGAAAAAATGCCAGATACTGTCATGTGGTTCAATTTTAGATACAGCTAGCTGAAAGCAGATGTAGCTATTTCATACAACTGCTGCACTTGGAATGCTTCAATAAATGTTCTAAGGAAAATATCAAAGCTTCCATTTTATTTACAAATATTAGTAAAGAATGGCTTCGTTTCAACAGCAAGGTAGTACCATCACAATCTAAGAGTTACTGACCCAGCCTGTTGTCACTGTCAATACTGACAAGAATTATTCATCTTGCCAGCATGGAACAAATTATTACTACTGATTACCTCCAACAAAAGCATGAGACAGCCTTGGCTTTTACCTTTGGTAGTTCTTCCTTGAGGGACTGCAATACATAATACATGGAACTCTTGCTATTTTCACGAGGGGTCACACATACAACTGCTTCTCCGTGGACAGCAACATCTCCAGGCTTCACTCTGAGTTTAGAGACGCAAATCGAGTAGCGCACAGTCTCAGCATTCACCTGCGCCAAAAGGCAACCAGCAAACATCACGGTCATCACAGCAGGTATCAACGTGCTCAAATAAATGGAGCCATCTTTCAACAGATGATAAAAAGGAAAAAGGTAGGGAAAAATCCCCAAATATTCTCTTCTAAATCAGTTCTATAAATTGCATGAAATAGTATCCTATGCTGAGGGTACCAGCCTGTACATTAAACCAATGGACAGAAATGGCACCCCTGTGTTTAGGAAAACACAAATGCACGTTCTCTCATTTCCAAATAAAGGGGGAATTATCCACTTAACAAGGAAAAAATTAAAAGAGACCCTTCAAGATGTAATGTAGCCACACAACATCCAACATTCACTTCCTGTTTTTTTAGCTTCCCCTGGTGTGATTACTGACACAGGATTAAGAGACCCTTTGTAATGTATCCAAGGTATAATCTGTGTAAGAACTGAACAACTCACCTCTAATCTCAGTAGTCTAATGCGCTCTAAAGACAGCTTCACTAGGATGAAACAGTCATCTGGAAGAAACACTTCCTCAATATATTCAGAAATCTTTAAGAGACAACGACAAAAGAATTAGCGTGCATAAATGGCTAAAATGCCCCATTGCAATTGGCTAATGCATACATTTAAAGCATTAGCAATGATACATTTTCTTACCTCTCCCAACAAAGTTTTCTCAATTCTTCCTTTAACCAGACGTGCAAAATCAGGATCATCATCTTTGTCCAACTGAGCTGTTATAATAGGGGTGCTACAAGAATAAAAAAGCACACACACAAAAACCCAGATAGGAAATTGTTCAGCTAGAGTACAGATGGCAACTGGAATTAGAGCCTGCCTTATGGAATTTATCTCTTATCTAGAGCAGTATTTAGTAAGATAAAGAGATCTTCAGCTTCCTCAGGTGTATTTAAAAAAAATTACTGTTCAGGTACTGCAGGCTGGTAAAAACAAGCAAACACAGAAGTACGAGTGACTGTTTGCATGGTATATGTTATTCTACTATTATTTAAGCATGGCTTCATGCATACCTAGAAACAGGTATGCTTCAAGTACTGCTAAGCACCAGAGCACTTCATAATAGGTGAGAGGTCTAAGGAAATATTATACTTAATAAATAATCATTTTTTCCTTGATTTGATTTTCTCTCTGGGCTTAAGTATCACAGTTGGGCAGACATCAGATTTTTGTTTTTTGAGTATTTGCATTGAATGGTGTCTAGTATATTGCTGAGAACAGGGAAATGCGATCACGTATTGCAAATTTACCCATCAGGTTTCACTTGGGAAAAGGGAAAAAAAAAACCAACAGATCCAAACAATAATTGTACCTAATAGCCTTTGAAGCATTAATGATTTCTTTGATTCTTGGCACACCCAAAGTAATGTTCATTGAAGCAACACCAGCAAAATGGAAAGTCTTCAGAGTCATCTGTGTGCCAGGCTCACCAATGCTCTGTGCACAAAGAGCTCCTACTGCAGAACCAGGCTCCATCTGTGCCCTGATAAAAAAATATAGAAAGAGATAGGGAACTGAAGAAGATATAAGATCCTAAGCAAACAACAACAGAAATTATTCTGGTAGATATATGAGAAGTTTGTTAATATATTATTTTAGTAAAGAAACAAGAGAGGTTGAAAGGTCAGCAATACTTTAAGACTGATCTCATGCAAAGCAAGAAGATGCCCTGTCATATAAGCATTCCACAGATGCAGTATAACTCCCATTACAGATTACAAAATGCTTGTCCTCTTCCTCCTAAGCATCAAGCACTAGATCCAGGACTCTCCCTTCAGGGCAATCCCATATGCTAACATTTACTTATTAAAGTAAAAATGATAATTCACATCTAAAAACACTTAAGACAAATGTAAACAAGTAGTCCTAATACGGGAAAGCAAAAAACTGGTAATTGCTTTAAAATAGTTAGGAACTTAACACAGACATGAATTTTCTAGAATAAAACATTAGAAAACAATTCATGCAGGTAGGCCACAAAGGAGAGATCACCCATGGCTGCATGTGAATGTCTAAATCTGAGAAGACTAAGTAAATGAAATAAATCTCAATGGATAAAGAGATTGGAACATCCCCACTAGCATTATCTGGGTAGAAACCAAGAATAACAAACAAAAGGATCCTATCAGTGCATAACAGATCAAAGAACATTTTAGAACAAAGTGTGATATAACTCCTCAGACTGTGTAGATCAAGAATAGCTATCAAGATTAATATGAATTTGAAACTCATCTATTTAGACTTTGTTCTGCATGGACTCACTGAAGGTTTTCAAAAATCTCTTGCAAGAGGGGGAGGAAGGAAACATGTCTGGCAGTGGGTGTAAGAATGTGAAGTGTTTAAACAATATCCTCCCTTACTCTGAATTCTATCACTTTTGGCTTTTACCAGAATCTGCTGTCAAAACACAGTCTGTGGATGTAAGTAATGAATAGCTAAATGCTAAAACTGTGCTTGTTGGTATGATTACTATTACTTTAGAAGGAAGGGGCTTAAACACAAGCAGGTAGCTTTGCATGCTCAAGAAATATAAAATGAAACATAAAGCATTATTTGGCAATGTAAAAGGATACAAAAGTTTATTAATGAAAGGATCTGATTTTGACTCAAGACAAATGTAAAAATCCCACCTGTTAGACCTCTAGAACTTTTGTGCAAGACTCTGCCTTAACAAGCCCACCTGTAGACAGTGATGGTTTTTTTTCCCATCCTACCTCTGTCTTGCAATGTTTGTGTCATTGGAGCCAATTCTTTCTAATTCTTTGTACTGCATTCACAACAGAACCAACATTCATACAGTAAAAAGAGCAAAATACACTCAGATGTTACCAACAAAACAGCAGCACTGAGAACACAGCAGGGTAAACACTCACCTCATGTATTTGTCTCTACAAGTCTCTAGAAACTTCTCTAGTTGTGTTGGAGTAATCCTATCCAACTGATATAAAACTCTTGGCTGAAAAGAGAATGGAATAGTTGGAAAAGCAACAACTTACAAAGACTGAAAGAACTACATCATTACCCCATGGAAACTATTTACCTCTGTTGTGCCATTGTCATTAATTCCATACTTGTCCCTAGTTTTTTTTATCTTCTCAGAAACACCTTTGATGAATTTTTTAATTTCCTGAAATCACATTAAAACCAAAGTAAGTGAAGACATGGTCTCCATATTGAAGTCTTGAATAGTAAGTTATTTACTTTAAGCTCTAAATATTTACAATAAATTAATAATACACAATATGAAGAGGGGAACATAAAAATTTAGACAAACACATACATTAGAGTTAAGCAAACCAGATCCACTTTGGTGTAGCCACAAATCAGTAGCAGTACATGAGGACTATGTTCCATGCTGAATAAAAGCATCCTTCCTGAGCACACACTGACAGGTGAAGATACCTGACTTGGGTTGACCCTTCCTTCCTACCCACCACTTAGTGAAAGTGATTTAAAAACTAAAAATAAAAAAACAACTCAAAATCCTTAGTTTTAGGCGATACTGACACAAATACATTCTCACTCATTTCTCAGTATTCAAAATAATCAAAATGGAAAGACTGTGGCAAAAGAGGAAGTATATGAAGTATATCTGCTGGATAGATTTCAGAAATTTGAAGTGCACTTCATTTGTGAGAAAAAACCTCAAAACTATTACATACATGTCAGTCTTTACCTAATAGGATTCAAATAACTTCTCTAAGCTGTGGAGAGGTCTTGAAGATAATTGCATTTAACATGTCATACTACATAGACCTTTCACTCTCCTACCAGGCTTACCCAAAAGAAGATCTAATAGTCTTAAGTGGAACATAAACTGAAACAAAACTGTTAGAAAAAAATATCCAACATTTATTCTATAAAAGATCATTTGGTCATGACACATTAGATATATACATGTACACTAGAAGTCATGAAATATGAGATCCATGATTAAACTCTTCCACAAATGTGGACTTGGTGCAAATCATTGCCATACACAAGATTATCAAAATCAAAACATAAACAAAAAGCAAGAGGAAATCCTTTCCATCTATTTCAACCATGATTTAGGAAAGCCTCCATAGAGAAACAAATACTTTGATTTTTTAGAGGCCTTTTAAACCCTTTCTACCCCATTAGTTCTACCTAACAAACAGAGTGATGGTTACACAACATCACCTCTTCTGCACTAGGTACTGGACTCTTTGCAACCACCACAGTCAGGTGAGCACTGACAATTACTTGCAAAACTGAGTAAGTATCTGAGGGACTGCCTTTTTTTCCTTTTTTTTCACAGATGAGTTCACAGAATCGATATGAAAACACTTCTATTACATTCTAACAGAATTCTCACTCTCAAAATAACACCATTCTTACTGGCNATATATATAAATAAATTATATATAATTCTGAATAAGGTACTCGAATCAAATGTTACTTCCATACACTAGAGTCAGAGAAGGTGGAAGATAAATCCCTGAAAACTTATTTTTCATTGTCAAATTTTTATTCGTGCAGAAGACCTAAAAGAGGAAATTACTTATTCTTCTCAGCTTTCAGGTATCTGTTAGCAGTTTATCCAAACTATGGATTAATTTTTGCTACAAATGGAATGAAAATGTAGCTCACTCTTTGCTAAGCCTATCTCTCTCTCTCTCTGGATTTATCACCTTTAGTGCAACATTNTCACTCTCCTACCAGGCTTACCCAAAAGAAGATCTAATAGTCTTAAGTGGAACATAAACTGAAACAAAACTGTTAGAAAAAAATATCCAACATTTATTCTGTAAAAGATCATTTGGTCATGACACATTAGATATATACATGTACACTAGAAGTCATGAAATATGAGATCCATGATTAAACTCTTCCACAAATGTGGACTTGGTGCAAATCATTGCCATACACAAGATTATCAAAATCAAAACATAAACAAAAAGCAAGAGGAAATCCTTTCCATCTATTTCAACCATGATTTAGGAAAGCCTCCATAGAGAAACAAATACTTTGATTTTTTAGAGGCCTTTTAAACCCTTTCTACCCCATTAGTTCTACCTAACAAACAGAGTGATGGTTACACAACATCACCTCTTCTGCACTAGGTACTGGACTCTTTGCAACCACCACAGTCAGGTGAGCACTGACAATTACTTGCAAAACTGAGTAAGTATCTGAGGGACTGCCTTTTTTTCCTTTTTTTTCACAGATGAGTTCACAGAATCGATATGAAAACACTTCTATTACATTCTAACAGAATTCTCACTCTCAAAATAACACCATTCTTACTGGCATTCAAGGTATTTCCAGAGAGTACATTTTCTTCTGTGAGTACCACAACCAAGCTCAAAAGGAAGAGCAGACAACAGAAGTGCTGCTGAAATGGATGCTTCTAAGTTTTTTCCCCACTTGGATGACAGGATGCATTCTTATGTTTTTGCTCTGCAGTAAGTAGCATTATTCACAAATAATGTATTTGGACATTTTAAAGGCTTTTGACCCCAAAGTATTTGCAAAAAATTGATAATGTGATTTATTTCCTAAAATAAGTGTTTAGGCAATAATATGGAATTAGAAAAGTTAATCTTTTTATTGGAGGTGCATAAAAAAAGGAATGTTGCAGGACTTGCAGAAGACTTTTCCTCTTTGACAGTGCCTGAGTTCCAAAGTACTTTAAAAAAATCCAAACAACTCCAACACAACAAATAAATATATATAAATAAATTATATATAATTCTGAATAAGGTACTCGAATCAAATGTTACTTCCATACACTAGAGTCAGAGAAGGTGAAGATAAATCCCTGAAAACTTATTTTTCATTGTCAAATTTTTATTCGTGCAGAAGACCTAAAAGAGGAAATTACTTATTCTTCTCAGCTTTCAGGTATCTGTTAGCAGTTTATCCAAACTATGGATTAATTTTTGCTACAAATGGAATGAAAATGTAGCTCACTCTTTGCTAAGCCTATCTCTCTCTCTCTCTGGATTTATCACCTTTAGTGCAACATTGTACTTTATGAGCACAGCTATGTAACTTCCAGAGTAGACTCAAAAAACCACTGATTTTTTTCACAACTTCTAAATCTGTGAGGTCTTAAGTCTGGACCAGATTAACAAAACAGGCTCAGTAAGATGTGGCTCAACACAGGCCTCGCCAGCTCCTCCTTGCTGTTTAGCCAAAAGGGCAGTTCAGGGTGCAAACCACACTCTCCCAGGGTTTGCATCAGGTGTCCCAGCAGCCAGGTTAGTGGGGTCACCTACACACCAGAAGCACTGCTCACATTGCAATCCTTGTAGTGAAGAAGCCACTGGAATGCACAGTGGCACAGACAATTGCCACAAGATTCAGCCAAAATCTGCTCCAGTTCAGGCAGACCCAGTAGGCCAACTCTGCATATGGCAGCCCTGAATGGCTGTGTGCTGAGCTTTTTCTGTGCTTGCACCACATTCCTAGCACTACTATTCCATCATCTCAAAAAAAAAAAAGCACAGCATAGATAAATGACTGACTTTTTTAATTGTGAGGGTTTTTAAGGATTTCCCCAATTCCAATCAGAAGGAAAAAAAACCAATTCCCTTCACCTGTACCTTAATATAATCAAATACGTTAAAACATTAACACAATGAACTGTGCCAGCCAACCATCTGTTTTCTCATCAGCTGAATTCCCTCCAGCAAGGGCCGAGTGCAGGAAAAAAGAATGCTGCCTGTTTGGACGAGGCTATTTAGACACATTGTGTTCTGGACTGGAGTGGATAAGCCCATCACAGGAACCTCTGGCTAAAATAACAGCACTAAGAAGCATCTCTGTTCTGGAATGGAAAAGTGGAGGAAGGGAAAGGAGAACACCAGAAAAACATGCTCATATCCCTAGAGACTGAAAGAATGACTTTTAGAAAGAAGTGTCAAGTACTGAAAGAAAGCTTCCTCAAAATCCTTTAATTTAGCAATGGGTACTAATTAATGTGTCACAGTTTTCACATTAAGAAAGTTAAATAATTGTGATGAACACCTATGTCATAATTTAACAAGCAGAAATGTATATATGCTAATCAATTACTTTAGCACTATACACACATCTTTAGCTAAAAAGCACTAACATTAATGCTCACACAGTGCACACACATGCTACGATTACCTCATTATATTTTTCATAACCTGTCTCAGTTAATGTCTTCAAGGATGAACAGAAAAGAAAGGAAAGAAGAAAATGTAACTATCTAAAACAGAAAAAAAATCTGAAGCTAATTATCACTAAGGTGATGTAGCTATATCTGTGCTTCTGAAATGAATAACAATTATTTAAACTTTCATGATATTATTTAAAATATGAATACTTCAAATAACAGCTTTATCCCCAAACTCTGATATTAAATTATTTGATTTCTTTTCCTTCAGATTTGCAGTTAAGATGTACAGCATGTTTCAAATATGGATATAACTATTTTTTCAATTCAACTCTATCAATGGAAGTACAGTTCAGGTTTACCTGGTGCTCTGAAACACTGTGATCTATTAAAAAGAAACCCTTCAAATACAGGTCATGAAATAAATCTTGTTCTCATCACTGCCAGTTATCAGAAGGTTCATCAAGGTAACAGCTTTATATGGATGTAAGGTTAATTCTACAGGCAGGTTAATTCTACAGTTTTGATCAGTGATTCTCAAGGAAGTCTTTAGGGTGGCTGCTCTCAAATATTAAAACTGCCCAGTGCTCTTTCAAACAAATTGAATTTTACAATTCAAAGTGAAAGCTGTCATGTGAACCTTCACTCACCCTTAAAAGCCATGTAAGTAGTGTCCAGACAGGCTAAAGTCCTGTCCTTAAATACAAGGAAAAGTTAATCACAGTGTGATAAGGAAGTGAGATAATTACCTGCAGAAAACTGTCTTGGCAGCAAAGAAATTCATTCTTCTTCATGATGGACTCAGATGTTAACACCAATTCATTTTTGCTAAGCGCTGGTTCACTTCGGCACGGATAGACAGCCTTCACAGGAAAAAACATGACTTAGCCACAGACAGCACGTGCACAAAAACTCCATTGCAAAGTCACAGAACACAGACATCTAGAACTGAATAACAGCATTCTTTATTTCTGGTTGTGTCTTTTTGTAGTTTGTTCAATGGGGGTTTTTTTGGTTGGTTTTGGTTTACTATACTATATATTAGATCACTGTGGAAAGAAGGGCCACATTCACTCCTACTTATTTCTGCAAATCTGAAGATGTACACTCAGACATTTCTAGTTCTACCCATTTTTTACATTCATATTACAGAAATCTAAACAGTTACTTCAACAAAAGGCTTTTTTCTGGGGGAAGGGGGTCACGACACACCAACTAACCAACCACAAAACCAACAATACAAGTCTTCAAACATGACAATATTATTGAACAACCACCAGCCAGTTGAATTCAAGGAACATCCATGTCTTGATTTAATAGAGAATTAATCTACGCAATGTACCAAACTAGCACCCAAATAAGCCAGTAGTAATTTATCTAGTGAGTTGGATATTAGGCCATAAAACTATGTTCAAGCACAGAAAGAAATTTTACTTTTCACAGCTTATACATTGTTTGGTCTCTGTACACAAATTGCTCTGCTCCACTGGAAAAAATACCTATTACTCTCAGAATACACATGCTGAAAGACTGACCAGGACCATTCAAAAAAGGCAGTTTGAAAGTAAATACTTCCAGTGAAACAATTTTCCCCATTATTTACTACTTTCTTCTCCATGCTTAACAGTATTTTCACACTTGCAATAAGGATTTCAGCAATCCTTACCCTGATATTGTCCAGAACTCTCTTGAATTCCAGTGGTTCATCCTTCCCTTCCATAGCTGCAGGATCTAAGCCATCTCCTCCATAAATAAACTGTATAATGTCACCAGTAGAACTTCTGACTGTTAAATCATACTGTGAGCAAAGATCTTCAAGGGATTTTACCAGACGTCTCTGAAGGGGAAAAAAAAGTACAAGGAAAGTTAAATGGATCTCTTTAAAAATAGCTGTTGATTTGCAATACAAGTAGTACAGAAACCAGACTAGGGAAATAAATCTGACACAGTGATGAGCAGGCATGAAAACCTACTTAAAATCATACATTACCCCTCAGGCTTTACTGTACATTCCACAGAAAATAAAAGTCAACAAAATTTCACGCAACAACACAATACTCCACATTTAGAATTCCATTGTATAGAAGAGCTAATGCTAAGCTGCAAAAACCTATTGTAGTTCAAGGGATTTATTTGGCTGGGTTTTTTTTGATGTAACACTAATATTCTTCCAAGCAGATTTATTTCTCAAGTCTTTTTTGTATATGAATATATATACTTTACTTTTTGTATATGAAAGCAGAACGACTCAACAATTGTTTTCACTGAGAAAAAATAAAGAGGTCACCTGCTAAAGCCATTTTTTCATCTGGGTTATTTGCTTCTCCTACATTAACTCCTTATATTGGGAAATCCCTTAACTACCATATTTCTTGGCATTCCCAAAAAGAAAGCATATTATGAAACAATTTAGATGAAAAACATTTTTGACTTGAAAGACGGACTTCGTTGGTCCCTGAAAGCAAATTTTATCACTTAAACTAGACTATAAATTGGTATGTTTTTCTTACTGGTGAGAAAAAAGCTAAGATAAAATAAACGTTAAGATTTCTTTTTGACATTTCAAAGTCCAAGTGCTACAATTCACTGATATTGGAAGAAAGTTAAAGAGGAGAAGTATTTTGCAGGTGGCCTCTAATATTTATATATATATACACACATCTGTAAATACTTACACACATGCCAAGATTATTCCATTAGTTTTGGAGACAAATGGTCTAATTAGTCACCCACCCCAAAAGGTGGCTTTTTTTTCTGTCTTTGTGCAGTTACTTGTCTATCTTGGGATGTGCTCCCAGCCCCAAATTATCTTGGCTTTTTTACTGTCTGTTACACTGGGAAGAGGGTTATAATTTAAATACTACTTAGATGTTGGAACAGAAATTTTAAGACTGCACATAACAGCAAAAAAAAATGTCCCTCCAATTTATTCACAGCCAAAGACACTAAAATCTTACAGAACCAGTCCAAGCCTAGATGGTCAAGGTGCCTCTTACCTAGAGAGAACAGACACTGCAAGGGAGCTTTAGCTGCATTTCTGTCATCACTCCCATCAGGTTCAGGAACACACAGAAAGTAGTCCTCAACAATTGCACAAAACAAGGACTTTTACTCATATTCAGGAGGAAACAGCTTAATACAAGCATATTGTTGTACCATTGGCTGAGGTCTCATTTACAAATGCCACACCTCCTGGAGAACAGACCAAGCCATGTATTTCACAGCATAAATTACTCTGTTACATTGGAAAATGCACAACATTTGCACTTCTCCCTGATCCGTCACCTAGATATGCTCCATGAGAAATATCCACATCTTTGAAGAGTGATAAAACCCTCACTCTGCTGACAGTTACCTGCATATACCCAGTTTCAGCTGTTTTTACAGCTGTATCAACCAGACCTTCTCGACCAGCCATTGTGTGGAAAAAAAATTCAGTGGGAGTCAACCCAGAATAGAAGCTGTTCGCAACAAAGCCTTTTGCTGCAGGGAGCTGCAGGGAAGAGCGGGGAAAACACAGTTAAAATGCATGTAACAGAAAGACATGGTCCATGTCATCAAAATTCTTCCTGAAAGTTAGCCAATACCCCCACGAATACAGGACAATGACCTCAGCTCTGCTTAGCTCTCAAGTTCCATATTTGTATTTTAGATCTGAATAAAGGTTTCAGAAACCCTTTCCTAGTTCTTCCAAACTAATTTACCAGAGTTGCTCCTTCCTCCTTGTCAATTTCCAGCTATTCCTTCCTAACACTACACCAACACTTCTATTAAACTTGCAAAAATTGAAACTGCAATTAAGAATGTTCATTTTGCTATAGTAGTGCAAAGGTATTTGCTGAGGACTCAGGAAGTTAGGAAAAATATGACTGGAGATATGTATGTAATTAATTTTTTGGAATGGTTTGTCCTCACCCCTGAGGAAAGTTCCTACCAATTAAATTTACGCAGGCATCCCTTCAAGCAAAGATCACTTTTTGTTGTTACTTAACAACAGGTAATGCTTTCTAAATCAGAAAAAAAGCTAGAGCTACATTTTATCTTCCCGTCTAAACCATTCAGTATTGTTTCTTTTTCTACTTATTCAGTATGTTACAGAACTCAGAAGTTGAAATTTGGACATTTAGTCACATATGCAAGTGTCATAGCTACCATCTGACACTTAGCTAACACACAAACTAGACTATGGGCTCATACCTAGAACCTTTGCTAGTATTCAGTAGATTTCAAACAGCACTTGGAAAGAAATTACTCTCACTGAATTATATTAACAAGTGCATGAAAGTCATTATTGCTTCATGTAGGACCGAAACATGAAACACTGAGAGTAACCCATGGTACCTATCCTGGTGGAAAAAGAGAAAAACCAGAATGATTTATCTGGCATGTTCTCACCTGTTTATAAAGACACCAACATACATTCAGCAGTTTTCCTGGAAAGTATTGGTGCAGTCAAACATAACACCAGTGAGAAACTTTAACAAATTATTTTTAGGACTGTCAAGAGAACCCAAAATCTATCATCACCTCACTTTAATTTTACTAAACTAGAAAGGTCAAAGCAAGGCTTAGGTATAAAAAGTCAAGCTAACTAGACATCCTACGGTAATTCAGAACACTGTTGTTCACTCCCAAACCACACAAAATATTTTACATTGACCATATATGATCCTTTTCCTTCACCATATCATAACAACACATTTCATCATGCATTCTCCTCAAAAAGGCTTAAGGAAATTTTTTTCACTTTCCTTCACAGTCTGTTGTAAACATCCAGAAATACCTTAGAATGCTTCTCAAAGTGAGGCAAGGACCTGTTCTCAAACCCATCAGGAACACGGGACCCACTGATAGCCTGCTGCCCTACACAAGCAATCATCTGGGATATGTTAATGAAGGAGCCTGAAAAGACAGAAAGAAAAAGAAGGCCCCTCACTCACAAATAAGGAAAACATGGCTTTCCTGATGAGCTGTCTTCACTTCCATGAAGGTGAATTATTTAGCCTCGTAACTGCTCAGCAAAACAGAACTGTAAGAGTTCGAGAAGCTTTTCTGTTACTCGTCCTGTTCATTTCAGCAGTTATGCAAAGGCTGGCACTTAAGTCTATGATACAGCCAACAATTTTTCATTTTCTTTTCCTTTGGGTCATAGACATTCATGCCATTCTTCAGCTCCAGTCCTTATATTATCCTGGGTTGTATTACGGATTGTGTTTTACACAGCCCATGATCCTAACTTAAGTATTTTGCTTCATAATTTCTTCAATAAACATACTTCAACACTATTTTTCATAAAGGGTTCAGTGTCTAACAGGACTCCTAGAACAAATTAAGTCCCAGAGAATTAAGTCACTAACTCTGAATATGTTTGCAAACAATGTCTCCCCATCACCCCCAGAAAAATTATACACTTAATATACCCTTCATCTTAGATTGCAGTATTTCTTTAGAACTCAACGTGTCACTATGAGGCTTTCCACAAATTATTAGACAGCTAAAAAAGGCAAAAGTGATTTCTTCAAATTCTTAAAGGAAACAAATGAAAGCTCACACAAGAATTTGAGAGACCTTCTAGCACCTTCCAAGACTTAAAGAGGGGCTAGAAGAAAGACAGAGAGGGACTTTACACAAGGGCATGTAGTGATAGAACAGGGGGAATGACTTTAAACTCTCACAGGGCATGTTTATATTAGACATCAGGAAGAAACTCATTATTACGAGGGTGGCGAGGCACTGGAACAGGTTGCTCAGAGAAGCTGGGGATGCCCCATCCTGGGCTGGTAGAAGGTGTCCCAAGCCATGGCAGGGGGTTGGAACTAGATGATCTTTCAAGTCCCTTCCAAATAATTCCATGATTCTACAAAATGTTAGTTCCAATTCTGAATGTATCATTTACTGCTGATTTTTCTATGTGATATAAATACTTGAAGTAGAAACACAACTGAAAACTTCTTACTGATTAATTAAGTCCTAAGAACATCTGCAGTTCCAACAAGATGTTTTGCAACTTGTACTAAAAATCCAGACACAAGAATATCGGAACATCATCTTGTTTTTAACTAACTATACCCAACCTGTACTTACTGAGTCATTTAAAACAGCTATGACATGAACCTGCACAACTGACAGTATAAAACAAGCTATAAAAATGGAACAAGGAAGTTTCACATAAGTGAAGCTGTGAGCAACCTACATGCCAAGTTCAGCTGTCCCTACCTTTAGAACCACAGAGAGCCATGATCAGGGGACTGTTGCTCTTGTCCAGTTCTCTGAGACAGGCACTGCCAGCATGATCTCTGATAACAGACAGTTCTTTAAGGATTAAGGCCTGAAATACAGTATTTCAGAGGTTCAGAATTTGCTAAAAAACACACAAACAGAACACTATCACTCCCAGCAACACCTTCAGTAGTCAAAAGAATTCAAAACACAGTAAAGACAAAGAAACCCAGTTGTTGCTTCAGGTAAAACAATTTTAAATTTCACCTTGCCTAACTTCCAGTTTGCTGAAGAAAATGTCTTTGTTGGGATAAGACAGGGGTATCCAAGAACATGACCATCGCTCATCAGCATCATAAACATCAGCTAAACTGAGCATTGCACTAAGCTCTAAGTCACACTGTGCTGCATGGAAGATAACCACGAAAATCTTGATTAATGTAATCAACTCTACTCCAATTACCTGTGTAATTTTATTCTCCCGTATCACCCCAATACACCCTGGAGGATTTCAGTTGTTTTGTGTTTAGCTAACATTTTTAGATGCTTACAAACATCTTAAGCTGTACAGACTCAGCTCAAGTTACATGCCTAGGGACTGTATTTGCTTGTATTTTTAGGTTTCAAAAGACAACTGTAGACTTTGCAATGTACAAGAATATACTTGTGAAGACTCTACTCCAAATGGATAGTGAATTTAATTAAAAATTTTACCTCTAATGTCTCTTCTGCAGTACAACCAGGCTGCTGCTGTAGCTTGCCAGTGTTCAGAGCTTCAATATACTCATCACATTTCTTATAGCCAGCATTCAGGAGCTCATACTTAGCCTTTAGCAAGCCCTGCCCAGGAGTTACATCACCAATTCCAATTGAAAAGCCACGATTAGCTATTATTAAAAAGAAAATGAATTTTGGTAGTTCAATCTCATATAGAGGAAACAAATTAAGTCCAGGAAATATTATTGGGAACTTTCAATTTTGCCTCCCATCATGCGACCATCAGAAGCACTTCATAACCACAATAAGTTGTTTCACTGTCTCCCAGCCTCAAAACAAGCTTATTTTTTTTAAAAGCACAGCATGTAGTATTTGAAGCAAAAATCTTGCTTGCTCTCTGTTCCTGCATTCAAGTACAAGGAAGTGTACTTACAAAGATAGACTGGAGCAAGTCTGGCCAGACGTGACATGGCATCTGCAGCTTCCACCTGGCCCCAGTCTCTCAGCAAGATGTAGAAGATGTTGTTCTTGGATCCTGACCCCAGTGTTCCTTTGTCCATACTGCCACTCATTAACTCGCTGTTTTGAATTGTGACATCTAGAAATGAAAAGGCAAAAAAGAATTCACCAGTTTTCTAAAACATTCACTACCCACTAGTAATCACTTACAGAGAGAATTTTTAAATAAAAGCTCTGTCCATGCTCAGTATTTTCAATGGGAATTTAGGTATCATCTTCTTGAAGCGCAAGTCACTGCTGTATTCCTTATTATGTCAAATCAAGACATAATCCATGTTTTCTTGAGAGTTTTGAGAATTTGCACTGAACTTTCTGAAGAGAACTACTTTGTCTGCAGAAATGCATTTTTTTTCAGAGAACTGAACACAGCCAACAACAAAATCTAAAAATTTTCAACATCATGTGCTCCTGTTAAACTAAGAAAATGGACTCTTCCCATATTTTCAAAAATTAATAGACTGTGAAATAAAGATCATGTCTTATGTTCACAGGAGCATGAACAGGATTGCTTTGTGGCCTTTTGTCCTACAACCTTTAGAGGTTGAAAAAAAATTGTTCCACCATGTTTACAACCAACTTCATAGCACAGAGTGTTCCTTTCATCTACAGATATCACTCAGTCATCTGTAGAGAGGACTTGAGTGCTAACCGGGAAATTCTTTCTTGAGGCAACACTGCATGACAGAACTAGTGTAAATCAATGGTTCCTCAACTTACACTTGTGAGCAGCAAGGAACCAGCCTAAGCCTGCCTGCTCAAGCTCCTTTCCAACAGTCACCACACGAATGTTAAATTAATTCCAAGAAAAGTCTTGCTCGTATCCTATAGCCTTTTCAACCATGGTGCTTGGTATTCCATCTGCCACTGACGTCCCTAACTGGAAGGACATGGATGGTTTGATATCCTAGAGATTCATCTTCCCTGCATATTATAACTCCTTACAGTGTTTGACTTCTAATCCCTGCTCATCAAGAGACTAAACATCTCCATTTGCCCTCTGAACAATCACTTCCTAAGCTTTGCTTTCCTCTCTCTCACCTTCAAACAGTAAGTTAGCACCATGACAAACTGAGCATCATACAAAAGACATTTTAATTTAAGAAAACAGACTTCAGCTCTCAAGAAAAACTGCAAGATTTTATTTTTCATTTCAAGAACACTTATGTGAAGTACTGCTTCAATGCCTACAGTGAGCTCAATAATTTCTATGATTTCTTTGAAGACTTCCAAAACATGGCTTTAAAAGTGTCACTCACAAGAATCATTGTAACACAGGTCCTCCCCTTTGCCACAATACTGTTTGCCCTTTGTTCGTAGGTTGGCTTTTACAGGACAATCATCACTGGGTTTGAGAATGAGGCTGAAAACCTGTTTTCCTGTCCAGAGTGTTACAGGCTGAGAGAAACCAAACGAGAAGAATGAAGATTAGAAGTTTATGCTACAGCTACAGAAAAAGAGCAAGCAAGAATTTAATTGTAAAATTGCTTTATATACAGAACACATCTACAGGGAATCATACTTGTAGAAATGCATAGTAGCATTCCTTTGAAAAACATCCTCTTTCATAGATTTAAACCCTTGGGTGCTGAATGGTTATCCTTTACAACAGGGTATGTGCACACACTCAGAGAAACATGCACTTCTGCTCCCTCTTACTGTCATGTTCCCCTTTCTGACTAGAAAAGGCAAAAAACCTCAAAGATGCTGCTGTCATTTCATTTCTCAAACAGGTTGCAACATTCATCATTACTTCTTTATAAAGTACCTTTGATTTAAAACTTTAGGAGTTTAAAGATTCACGTAATGTCACCATTGGTCAAGAACACACAATAGAGAAAGTCTTAGTAACACGACAAAAATAGTTTGACACACCTTCAGAATTGCTGGGGGTGGAAGACGAACTTTGATCTTTTCATCCTTGCCAACCAGGATAGAAGCAATAATTTGACAGGCTTTGGCTCGATCAAAAAAGGTATCTTTCAGTGTAAGAAGATAAGCACCTGGAATTAAACAAGTATTATGACAGACTAAATTCAGATTCAATTTAAAAGCCATTGCATACTCAGCATCAATTATTTCATTCCAATACTAATCAGCTACTTACTATGCAAAACAACAATAGTTTAGACAGCTTTAGTTGTAAATCCTTTCCAGAATTTTGTTTAATTGCTCCACACTAAATGTCTGAAAATTAGGAACAGTCTATTTCTATAACCTACTCTCTTGCTCTCAGACTTGATTTCATAAGTGAAATAAGGCCTTGGCATTTATTTTTATGTTATGTTCATTGAACATTCCCAAAGAATTAAAGACATGGAAGGTACATACTGTAGGTTAAAGCTAATATTTATTGAGTGAACTCAACTCCTCTACCATAATCATAAGCAATTCTCATTGTCTACTGAATGCAGACAAAGATCTCAAACACTCAGTTGCAGAAAAACACAGCAAAATACACTCAAAGGTAGTAATAACTGCAGCTACGAAAGTAGACAACATCAGAAATTACTCTGAGGGCATCATTATATTTCAGGAAAACAAGGGCCTTATTTAGTAATGTCACTTGGGCTTGTGAAAGGAGAAAGCTTTTAATTAATATAGAAAAATTCTGAAAAAGGGAAGTGATTCTGAAGGAACAACTATTAGACCACACAACTTTGAAATAAGCTCATACACACCTGTGAGGAAATCTTGAATAGCAGCAATAAGAGGCTCTCCATTTCTTGGTGTTACCAAGTTTGCTTTAGTCTGCGTGATGCAAAAAGATATTATGCATTTGAAGACACTGATATTCTATTAGCTATTTAAAACGGAATCTACCATTTAAGACATTTATTTTATGATGAAATGGTCAAAGGTTATTCTAAATCGAACTACAGCTTTCTTCATAAGGATGGAAAAAAGCCAGAAGTTTCAGTTCACTTCCATCCATGCACATCTACTGACGGCTAAGGAATAGTCTGAGAAAAGTTACTGGAAATTACATATTCTGTTTCCAAAGCCAAAGTGGCAAACAACTTGATGTGTTTTGGTAGGACGGGGAAGGGAAGACAAGTTAGCTTTGAGAACAGGGGAAAGGACAAGAGGTGTTACATTCGGTATAGGGATCAACTGGAATACTGCAAGTTGTGTAATCCCTCCTGATGGGTAACAATCAGGCCACCGCTAGCCCCATGATCTTATGTTTTACTCAAACTACTGCTCCAGTTAATCACCCCCACCCATGGAGCAGTTTTGCCTGAACCCATTCCCACACAGACCTAAATTACACATTGGGGGTGGTTTTTTTAAGCTCACAAGTCAGTTCAGTGAGCTCCCCCAGGCTGCAGCCAACAACTGTTGGCTGTATGGGTACATCTGAAGTAGGAGTAACATTCGGTAACCCTAAAGGAGCAGTGGATTGGTAAACCCTCAGCTAGGTGCTACTGCGTCACACCACAGATCAAAGCTTGCAACCATCAGATCCCTACTTATCTACTCTTCCTTCTCCCTTTTTGATCCTGCTCTGTGAGCCTACTCCCTCCTGCCTTCTCTGGGAAGTTGCATTCTCCAGTACAAGCCCAGTATCACTGCCTCATTTCCAGCTGGTCCGTACATCTGCAATACCCAGGCTGTCAGACCAGAAGCAAGTGATGGATCTGATGGTAACAGAGCCACCCCAGCTTGGTAGCAATCTCTAAGGACAGCAAGGCAGAAGCATACTGATGACAGCTACTTACACTGCATTTTCCCCAGATGTTAAACCTAAGGCTATTCAATTACCGGGGTCTAACAGTCCTAATTTATTCTCAAGTCCTTTTTGCAGAGTTTTCAGGCAGCTTCAAAGTTGTGAATTATCCACACCCAGTAATCTTGATAGTGTTTCAGATTTCGCATGCAAGTTACCAACTAAAGGGCTCAGCCCATCTGCCACCAGCAAAATCCCAACATGAGCATTTCATATACCCACCCCCATTAAAACAAGTGCTTCTGCTTTTGCTTCTTCTGTCTGAGGAAGGTGAAGGTTCATCTCATCTCCATCAAAATCTGCATTGTATGGTGTACAGACACATTCATTGAACCTGAATGTCCTATGAGGTTTTACTCTAGCCTGGAAAAGGAAAAAAAAAAAATTATGCACACACAGTCAAGCATGGCTAAAAAAAAAGCCATGCTCAAGTGCTTCCTTTTTATATTACAAACATGAGTCAAAATTCCTGATTATAGGATTTAACTCAACAGGAACTGACAGAAATTGTACTCACGTTATATTATAGACATGTAGCTAATAATTTTCATTATGACATATTTACAAAAAGCACAGAAGACAACATGCTTTGTAGAGATCACATCAACTCCACAAAATTAAATGCTCACACAAGAAGAGATAGCAAGGTCAATTATGGCTCTTGGCAGAAGTGTGCACACAGCATCCTGCCTGCGTACACATCAATTCCCATGCACAGGCACAACTGCACTGCATTCATCCTTGCTCCACACACTGTTTCAGCAGGAGCTGTTTATTTTTGCTTGTGTAAGACAGAAACACTATAAAGGCCAAATGCCTGATATTGCAGGCTGCACTGCCTGTGCCAGCCTGTGTGCACCCACAATGTGAGCCATGATGCTCAGCTTGTGCAGAGAGGGTTGCCGGTTGAACAGCACGATGTCACCATCTATCAGATGTCGCTCCACAATGTCACCAAACTTCAGCTCCTGGGCCATCTTCTCTCGGTTCCCGTATTTCAAAAATCTTCATAGGAAGAGATAATAATGCAGTCAGAATATACACAGACATTAAACAGAAAGACAACTAAAAATTCTGTGTTTATAATGCCAACTTTTCCATTAAATGCTGGAGTATTTGAATTATGATAATTAGAAGACGAAACTGGCGTGGACTGAACATCAGTCACTGCTATTTTAAGCAATGAACGTATTTTGACATTAGCCAACAAAGCTACAGTGACTAGAACATTAAGTAGAGAAAAAAGTCAATTTGTAAATACACAGAATTTATTTCAATTGTATCAGAGTATAGGAAGTTTCACTTATGTATTATCCCTTATTCCTACCCATAAACTGACTTTAGACTAGCTCTCACATGAAAACAGCCAGTACGACTTGCCCAAAACCACCTGTTTTCACTTGTGTCTGTACAACACCCTCCATTTCAACTAAGATAGATTTATATTCTTTTGTGACTAACTGCAATTTAACATCATTAGTATGTGCACTTTAGTTTAAATGCAAGAGACTGTTTTAAAATATAATACACTGAACCTGAGAACATAAAGACAATGCTTTTTCTGCTGCCCTTTATGAAAGATTCTAAAAATAAATTTTAATCCCTGCAGATATAACTGCCTTCACATACTAACAAGAATAAGTTGATGGGGAAAAATAAAAAGTGAATCATTTCAGATAAGCATGATACCTTTTCATTTGGGTGTGCCTTTGCTGTATGAAGTTTGCTCCAGGATGAATATCAGGACCATTACAGACAAGTTTCCTCATAAAATTAATATTTGCTTTGTTCACCTGTTACATAAAGACTTCAATCAGAAACAAGCAGAACATGTTTCAGGATCTTGTTTTTACTAGTGGCTTTTGTGTTCTCAAATTTTAGGCTCAACTGACAACCCCCTTAAACAGTCTCCAGCTGCTGAGGGGAACTTGCAGGAAGGAATAGAGGAGGAAAACATCAGCCTATCTTAGAGCAGAATATCAGAGGGAAATTAAAGTAAAAATCTGGGAGGGAAACTTAGAAATAAAAGTACTCAACCACTCCTTTATACAAATCTATGAATGAATTGAAAAAACACGAAGCAAAACTCTTAGTTCTAGAGATGTCACTCCTTACACCACATCTTGTCAGCACTTGCCTATATCCAGTATTACAGATCTTTATTTGCCAGCAGCAAGAGAACTGGCAAAGCATCAATGAATGGCATTTCAAACATAATGCAGTACATTCACTCCCTTTTAGAGTGAGTAAAGAAACACTGAGGTCTGACTTGGGGAAAAAAAAAAGGAATAGAAAAAGTTTTTGAGTCCTACACTGCTTACCTTTTCAGGAAAGGTCAATATTTTAGCAACATGAATAGGCACTGCTACTTCATCTATTCTTAAGTTAGGATCAGGTGAAATGACTGTTCTGCCAGAAAAATCCACTCTCTTTCCAGACAGATTGCCTCTAAAGCGACCTAACAAAACAAAACAGTTAAAACTCTTTAAATAAAAATAGTTTTCAAAATGTTATGTGTTAAGACATTACGTTAGAACATCTTTTAAGGTACGGCACTTAAGTGCAACACAGCAGTAGCAGAAGGAGACTTGGCAATAGCAAAGATTTGTGGTTCAATTATAAAAAAAATAATTAAAAGCAATTTTTTAGACAAACCTTGCTTTCCCTTAAGTCTCTGAACAAAACCTCTGGTCCATTTCTTAGGTGCCATGTTGAGCGGTATGCCAGAGAGCTCACTATTAATGTACAGGGCACACTGCAGTTGAAGAAAATCCCAGTCTTCCATAATCATCTGTGTTTTGGCTCCTGATATTCTATGCTAAACAAAATAGTCATCAAATTCAGAAAATAAATATAACAACATACATTAAACTAGCCAAGAACTTTTCTGTTATGAGTACAACTCTTTCTTTGCAAGTAATATCATGAAACTTCCATCAACTGGAATGAAAATGGGAAAATAACTTTGTAAGACAATGCATATTGCTACAGCATAAGGCCCATCACAAGGAAACCCAGAAAAAAATAGTTTGATTAATATGGGCTTTGAACAAATACTCACAAAATTAGATATTTGTTTAAATTCCATTTTTCCCAATCCACTTAAGCTAATGTAACTTATCTGACAGGAAAATCAGTAATAATAGTTTTTCAATCATGGAAGAGTTAGTACTCAATTAATTTTGTCTGCCTGACAAAGGAACAGTTTTGAAAAGTGTGAAAAGTATTATTCTGGTAAAAGTGGTCTTCTAAGCAAATGATAAAATGTCAAATCATCTTTTAGTCTCAATTTGATGGCTATGCTAAATGAAACCTGATTTCTCAAGAATAGATGGTGGAATAAATAAAGCACAAAGATGTAAAAAAAAGAAGGTGGTCTACAAGGAAAAAAAAATCAACACAAACCAATAGGTGTAATATTTTCATTGTAACTAACTATGCAAGAAGTGAGACAGTCATGGGAGAGGGGGAAAAAAAGGAAAAAATTTATGAAAGAGTTAACAGACCAGAGCTGAAATGAAAAAACATTTCCCATAAATAAGAATCCCAGCAGACTTTCAGCAGGTCCTACACTGCAAACAGCCAGTCAGCCACTTCCATCTGAAGTAAGCTTCTCCTATCTTTCAGTAAAATGCCCAATGACATAGAAATACAGCACTGTAAGCACTAAACCCACTTACTATATTCAATCCCACACAAATCTTTCTGAAGGCAACAGTCTCAGAGGGCAAAGGCTGACTCACCTTTTTTATCACATCATTGAGGAAAATTATCTCTGTCAGTTTCATTGTCAAATCATCCTCATTGGTGCCAGACTTCAAATCACTCACAACAGAGGGTCTGATACACAGTGGAGGCACCAGGAGTCGTGTGAGGATCAAATCTGAAGGTTTACCTGCTTGCGGGTTCATTAGAAGTAGAGGGATGTCTTCCACCGGGATTCTTTTAAAGAGGTTCAATACTACCAAAGGATTCAAGTTTTCCTACAAAATCCGTTGGGAAAATGGGGAGAAGAAGCCATCACGTTAAGTTTCAATGCTTCCCTCCTCCCCTTATTTTACTGATGTTCAGAAATAGCCTTTTTCAAAGGCAAATAGAGAACAGTTCATGTAAACAAAACTATGCTTTGGTTTACTTATTCTGAACCAATGCTTTTATTATCTCAGATATTAACTTGCTATATATTCTTTCCTTCCATTTTTTCCCTATATTTGCATGTTTACTTCCTATCATGTTGCTCTCTTGTCTCAAGAGTTAATGGAGAGTATTTCATTGTCAATAGAGAAAGCAACTCAATTAACATCTTACAATAAACTTACAGTACATTGTATTCATTTTATTAGTAAAAAATCACATGGTTACAGTACTGCCTAGATATTTCTCAAAACTTAATTTCTCTCGCCTTCGTACAGCTACTGCTGTGTTCACTATTTTTTCTATCCAAGTATGTACCTGGAGATCTTTCCAGCTTGCTAAGAGCAAAAGGAAACAAAACTGCATACAATGAAAAGCTAAATTTGCTAACTTTTTGTTTCATAAGTCTCCTCTTTCTTTCTCGACATTAAGAACTTCTGAAGAAAAAAAATGTCCGTATTGGAATTAATACTGGAGTTACAGTGAACCTATATATACATGGAAACTTTATATGGACCTATGTTTCCTCTTCCTGGTCTAGTTTATAGGAGCACAACACACTAAGAACATCCCTTTCTTTACAGGCAGGTAATGGTGTACCAGAACATGCTAATATACTAAACTTCTCATTTTAGCAAAGTTAACATTATTGCACTGGATACAAACATTCTTCGTGTATCTTTTGATATACAAAATTCTTGGATCACCACACGACTTTAGCTGACACACTGCAAGCCTTCAAGGAGTTTTATTTCATGCACAAAAAATAGCAAAAAATGTAGGTTATAATAAAATTCACCTGAGCTCTTCCCAGTAAGGGTTCCACTTCTTTGTTATATTCAATGGCAGTTTCAAAGGACTGGAGAAAAGTAGATACTATTGGATCTACAACTTTCTTATTTGTCTTGTACTTTTCATGTATTATCTTCAACAAACCACACTTCTTCACAGTTCCTGCAAGGAATTAAATATAGATTGTCTTGGGATTTTATTTCAAAATAACAAAAACACAACACACCACCAAAACTTAAGTTACAGTTCCAAAACAAGCTAAACCTTCAGTGAACATAAGAACAAAATAAAACTATCAGCTTTATTAACCAGCTTCTTAAACTCACAGAACAACAAAAGGACAATCAAGTTATACCTATTTATTTGGATGGCTTGGTATACCTACATGATGGTGCAGCCTCTGAGGCTGAAAGTAGGTGGTTTAGCCTACACCTTTAATTCAGCTTCACCTCATTCACAGGAGATATTTCTAAATCTGATAAATATTTTTATGTCATGCAGGTAACATTATTCATGAAACTTTCACAGACTAGTCCAAATGCCCAATTTTTTTACTGAAGTATTCTGACCCATCATGTAACTTTTCTAAATGCCTACTGTTTATGCCCCCTATGTGTAGACAGGGCACATATGATAAAGCAGCTCTCCTTTTATTGAGTTGTTGAACATTTCAACAAAGAGCCCATAATTTTCATGAGTTAGAAGTTTTAAGCTAGGAATTAACCATCTACTATGGGTCTGTAATACACCAAGTCCTTACACAGCAGTAACACATGATCAATGTAGATGAAAAAAACAAGGCATATTTTGAAAACCAGATATGAACTCTTACAAAAATACTCTACCTGAACACACTACCCTGAAGAAGGAATAATCTTAAGAAAGATAATTTAATTAAATAATGAAAAACTATGCTCACTCAAAATTACAAATGCTATCAATGCCTCTATGCGACTGTATTGATCACTGCCAATAGCTCCCAATATTTTCAAAAACACATTAAAAAGGGGTATTTTTGGTCATTATTCAAGTATCAAATATTGGTTACTACCACAAAACATGAAATAATACAAGCAACTAGGAAAAGGACTGTATCCACACAAATGAGAAGTGAACAAACATGTGTCTGACCCTAGAAATGCAATTACCTGTTTTTTAANAGAGTCAATGCTAATTATTACCCGGCTGGGGGCCTGTGGCAACAAACAAAGGCCAGAGAGAACACCCATTAGCTGTGCAATGAACGAGCATATTCAAGATTTGGATGCTACCACAGCCATCAAGGTGAAAACCATCAGAGCAGATAACTTCACAAACTGCTCATGTCAATACTCACCATTAAAAGCCCCACAGTAAGGACAAGTGTTTTTCTTTCGGCACTTCTCAGACACTTTCTTTTTTAGCCCTCTCTTCTGAAGATATGTAAGGCCAGGTCGTTTTAGGTAATCTAAAAACTGCTTTTTTTCTTCCACTGAGAGCATGATGCGGCAACAGGTTTTGCAGATCATCTTAAAGGTAACATGTATAAACACAGTTGTTTGAGACACATTCAGAGACGTCACCTCTTGAACTACAGCTTAAGTTCTTCAACACAGTGCACTTTTTTGAATGAGATACCACTGTCTTGATTCAAAGACCAAATCACATATTAGAATACACATTAAAAAGCATATGAGAAAAACACAGTCCATGAGGCAACTCTTTAGCTAAGCACTGCAGGGCCTTAAAAATTCATATAAAGCAAACAGAGCTTTGATTTACTTGGATGTTCTTAAAGGCAAATTATCCTGCATATATTTAACTCAAACTGCAGAAGAATAATAGATGAAATTTTTTGGTCTGAGATTACACAGAACATCACTAAGACTGGTCTTCAAATAAATATATTTTACAAAAGAAAATGTACACAAAGATAAATTAATAACAGAACCTTATTTTGGCTTTCTCAATTACTTTCAAGCATCATCTTTTCTGAAAATTTCCTTTTTTAGACTAGAAACTGACAATAAACCATGATCATGTTTACCTGTAAGATGCCTATCACAGCTTTGAAGTACCCAACATGAAAACATGGTAGTTCTAAGTCAATGTACCCATAATGCCCTAAACAATCAGCCAGACTTTTCCCACAGGTTTCACAGGGACGGTCTTTTTCACTGGTTCCCTTTGGGAGAAAGAGAACACACGTGTAGAGAAAAAAAGTTAGCTGTAATTGATGGGATAGAGACAAAATACAACAGTTTATAAGCTAGTCAGGAATCCTAGCAGCAGAGCCACTCCTCTTCCCCAGCATCAGAAGCACATCAATAGCAATACAGTCACTCTGATCCTTAAGAAAAATGGTTTCTACACACAGCCCCTGTTGACACTAATGACCTGGACTCAGGCAGCTCTTGCAACCGATTTACAGCCCATTAACCTACATTGTGGCATTTTGGTGACACATGCCTCTGGGGGTCCCAGCAGTTTGGCAGAAAAGTAACTTACTTCCTGCCTCAAGAGAATGCATTCCTGCCCTCCAAAAGTGTGAAAAAAGTAGCTGGCACTGCAGCTAATAGTCTATGGAATTTAAGTAAAGACTCATTTGAACTTACTTTGGACAAACAGTACGTTTCAGTGACCCCAACTTTTTTTTAACCACGTCAGCAATTCCCCAGAAAGAGTCTGGAAAACAGAAGAAAGGTTCTCACCATGCGATGGTCCAGCACTCCATATTGCAGAGGAGAGTGATGGTTGTCCTGACTATACAAATTTTTGCTGACCACTTGAATATGAGCTTGCTGACGCATTTCTTCTGGAGATTTCATGCCAAAACAGATATGGCTTCTAGGACAAGAAATTTCAGATGGATATATGTATGGGCATATATATATATATATATGTAAAACCACTTATAATGACAAGCACACCTACACGCAAGTTGAAAAAGACTTTGGAGATCACCGAACTCAACCTATGGCCAAACACCACCTTGTCAATTAGACCATGGCATTAAGTGCCATATCCAGGCTTTCCTTAAACACCTCCAGGGACGGTTACTCCACCACCTCCCTGGGCAGACCATTCAATGCCTAACCACCCTTTCTGTACAGAAGTTCTCCCTGATGTCCCAGCTAAACCTTCCCTAGTGCAACTTAAGACTGTGCCCTCTCATCCTGTCATTGGTTGCCTGGGAGAAGAACGCAACTCCCAGCTAGCTACATCCTCTTTCACGTGGTTTGAGAGTGATAAGGTCCCCTCTGAGCCTCCTCTTCTCCAAGCTGAACACTCCAGCTCCCTCAGACGCACCCCCTAGGGCTGGTGTTCCTTCAGCAGCTTCGTTGCCCTTCTCAGGACCCCAAAGTACTCGAAAACAATGCAAAAGTGGCTAAGTTGATTCAGAACATTGCTGAAACAGGTTCTATTCAGATAACCATAAAAAATAAAGCTGCTTTACAGTGAGTTGGTGTTTTTTATCGGAAGGATTTATCGACCTTCCCGGGCATCCCCACAGCTGGACGCAGGCACAGCCACTCGTGTGGGAGAATTCAGCCTGTTCCAGCGCTCGTAGAAGCGGAGCAGCGGTGCCATGAGCTGTCCACCGCGGCCCTCCACGCCAACACTCTCCAAGCTCCAGCTACAGCGGCTCTGTCCCCCACAATTCTGCTGCTCCCCGCCTCAACCCGCGGGCACCGCACGACCCCCACTCACATTTTCTTGGCCACATCGGTCTCCCTGAACTGCTCCTTCACCATCGCGGCGGCGGCGGGGCCCGCGCGGCTGCACGCGGGGCCTGGGCCGGAGCGGTCAGCGCGGCCTCCGCCCGCAGCGCCCCCTGCCGGCAGCGCCGGTTCAGGGGAATCCCCACGGAGGGAGCCGCCACCGCCTCTCCGGCACCCTGCTCCCGTGCGCGCTCAGTGCACAGCGCAGAAATTGTGTCTCGTGTTCAGGGGGAACTTCCTGAGCATCGCCTGCCCACCGCCCCTTGGCCTATTACCCGGCACCACGGAGCTGGGCCCGGCCCCGCTCTCTGACACGCCCCCCGTCTATGCACATGAATGAGGTTCCCTCTCAGTCGTCTCTTCCCGAGGCCGAAGAGGCCCCAACTCCCTGAGCCCCAAGCAACTCCTCAGCCAGGCTGCGCCGCCACGTTCAGTCCGTGGCTCTGCGTGTCCCCACAGCAGCCCTGGGTCAGCAATGGCGGGACCCCCAGGGCGCACGGCCCCGCGGCAGAGGCAGCACACGGCGGAGCTGAGCTCGGCTGAGGCCGCCTGGCGCTCAAGGAGCTCAGCCTTGCCCCGGCAGGAC